>WNGS01162923.1:3677183-3702174 GCA_020271785.1 Procambarus virginalis | reverse complement strand
TGGAGCACAAGCCTGAAATGGCAAACAGTTACAGTATATCATTCTTCTGCTTTGTAAACACAATACTGTCCCTCCTGCAGCATGATAATCTGTGCATATCATGTCACTGTTCACTGAAGTATACCCATAGTCATATTCTGAACTGTACTCGTATAGTTCTCACATTTTGACAAGTTTACTTTCTATACCTCTAGGGTGACAGTATCGTTGGTTGTTGTTTAAATGTCAGCTACTCGGAACAAAAAAGTCCAGGCAGCAAAAATAAATCTGGAAAGAGTGAGGCGAGGAGCAGGTAAGAGCAAGGACAGTAGGAGTAGAGGGATGAAAGGTAAGAATAGGATGAAGGTTAGAAATGGGATGATGAAATATAAGTAATGGGAGAAAGGAAGAAATAGAATGAAAGAAGGATGAAGTTAAGAAAAATGAGGTAGGCTTAAGTCCAATCATGTTCTGTAAGAATAGTTGCGGGCATTTAAGTATGTACTGTGAATAAGGGATCTTAACCAGCAACAAAGCTAGGACCAAGGTTCACGTTGTACACGATGTGTATCACAGCCGATTTGACAAGACGGCGCCTGTGAGGGCAGGATTAGATATTTTTAGAAGAGGCAATCTATAGGATGATTAGAGCTAACACGACAGAAGAGAGCATTGTTTTGTCTGCAAACTTCTTTTGTGTTCCATAAGTCTGTCATTTCATGTACAGCCAGTTTCATCAAAGTACTGTATTGGAGAGGACAAAAACGAACAGGAGAATGGAGCAGACAACACACTGAATTAGAAACAGGAGGAGCACTGTTTCTTGCCCCCCCCCCCCCCACCCCTTCTGTCAACAAGTGAGGAAGGTGGGGCAAATGACATCAAGCTTGTTGACCCAGACCACACACCTAGAATGCGTAAGGGACGACGACGTTTCGGTCCGTCCTGGACCATTCTCAAGTCGTATTGTGGTGTGGTCGCTTGATTCTCAAGCTTGTGTCAAGATAATTCAATTGTTCAGTTACATATTAGAGGAGTTTTATTAAGTGGTTTCAAAGCTTGGGCCTCTCTTGAACCCCACTAGGTTTTTTTTTTAACTTCCTGACCCTTTCCGGGTTCCTTTCCCAGCGAGGTGGTAATTTGTTGCCTTTCCTGGTGATGTGACAATTTGTCACCGCTCCCGGCTGTCTCTATGATGAGGGAGGGGGGGGGGGGAGGATCCAGATTCTGGCTCCGATCTCCTGTAGGCCTATACAACTCCACAGCTAATGCGACCTAGTAGACGGGAACCATCTTAGTGCATAGCTTGAGGGAGCCACTGTGGCTCACCCAGAAATTGGCCTTTCATTACATTCAACACTGGTTTCTTCACACGTACCACAGAGTTGTTAGGGAATAATAGGCATGCAGGCGATGAGTCACAATAACATGACTAAAGTAATCTCAATCGACTTGAGAATGGTCCAGGACGGACCGAAACGTCGTCGTCCCTTCACCTTCTAGTGTGTAGTCTGGTCAATAATAGGCATGCAGCTCAGGGGTTAAGACAGAGAAGCCACAAGACCTGACTCGCCCTGGGCAAGGGCCACCACAGCCGAGGAGAACCAATAAAAAGAGTAACCCTCTTACATTCACACAGGGAAGGCAACACTCGGCATGTGCAGCCCACAGCATTCTAAATTCCAGACTCATGCTACACTGCAGTGAACCAGAAAAACCACAAAGGGCTAAAACACCAAAATCACTTGGCTGAACAGTGGAGCGCACAAGACAAAAAAGGCGACCCGGGAACCACTACACCAGTCAAGTGACATTGACCGCATCAGCATAAGAACTGACAACTATGACCTCTGGAGGGGGTTATAGTGTTTTATAAATGGGAAAGGGGCCCTTACCAATTTTAGGCACTACCAGCGTCTTGGGCCAAGCGCAATTCACTTGGTGATACTGTACTTTACTTCCACCACAAACTGCACAATTACTATGCATGTCAAAGTGTTCAATTTAGTATATTTCAAGCTAAAGAGTTGTACTTATGATGGTACAGTATTTTAAAAATGCAGTAAATGCAAAATAAAACAACAAAAAGGCGAGTTAAAGTTAGCCAACATGACATTTGGAAATGCCAACTAGTTATCATCAGAATGTTCTGCCGTTTTGAGCAAATGACAACTGTAAGGGTCACAAAGACATTAAAGGGTTAATTAATGCACATTCCTTTTGTTTTCCCTCCTGGAAAACCGTCACTTTTTGCTGAGGCAACACTGGAATTAAGCTTGGTGAGCTACTGAGGAGGACCTAGCAGAAATCAAGCATTGAAGGTAATGAAACACACTTTTCTGGTGGGCCTCTCAGAAGCTACCCATCTCTGCCACCATCACTTAATTTCCCAGGAAGTTTTGGAGTTGTGTTTTGGCCCCGTGTAAATTAAATGTATTTACTATTTGTGTCTGTAGAATCGAGCTATTAGCTCTTGGACCCCACCTTTCTAATGAGGAGGCATCTGGTGGCAGCCAGGCAATCACAGGATAGTTTCCCCTCAGCAATGACACTTAACTTATTTACTAACGTCAAGCAGTCTCGGATTTTGTCCCACCTAACCTTTAATGGTGGGTCTTTCTTGGTTTTTGGAGTAGATTTCTAATCCTCAGACTCCCCTCACCTCAGAGTAAGCCAGACTCTGGTCACGGTACCATGCAGATCAAGGATGGTCTCAAGAGACGTGGTCCGAATTCCTAAGGCTCGGCTACACAGTACATTGAGAGGCCCACCAGACATGTGCATTTCATTACATTCAGTGCTTAACTTTTATTAATACAAATAAACATCCAAGTTAATTTGTGCATTTAAATTAGAAAAATGGCCAAATATTTAGAAATATTTATTCATTTATCTGAATCATGTTTGGGATGATATGATCCATATTCTGAAGGTCCCACTATAATCGGTACAAATGTATACAGGGTATTGGGTATCGGTGAATACATAATACAAACCTATATGAGATAATTGGTAATGCAAACTCATGAATTTTCTGGAGTAAACTAACATTCTCCAAAGAGAGACTGAGAAAAATATACATGTTTATATACTGTACATTAAACACAGTACAGGTATATATATACATATATATGCAATTGACGATCACCTAAACACTGATCATTTGTATGCGGAACAACCACAAAGAAATGGAGAAGAGAGATGAACGTTCGGCTTGTTGTCTGTCTGGTGTTGACAACGGCTTTAACAAGCCGAAACGTTCATCTCTCTTCTCCATTTCTTTGTGGTTTTTCCGCATACATATATATACTTACATCCAGACAGGGTTGTGACCAAGTCTTCGTGTTTATGTCGAGTAAATTCATGCCTGAACCATCGGCAAAGTCAATTGAAGCATAACTACCCAAAAAAGGGAAGCAGCAAAACTGCTCACTAGTGAAATCCTCTGAAATAAATCATAATTGTTAGTCAAGCCACAGTAAGTTGTTTTGACTTAAAAATTAAACAAATAAATGTATTGCATGTGTTTTATTTAGTGGTTGAAGCAATCAATGTTTAGCAACAGGTTAGAAAAAATATCTCAATAAGGATGATAATGAGCCAAACTGGAATGTAAATAATTTTTGTAATAACATTGTCAGCATATCAGTGCTGCACTCAAGATAACCTTACTTCAGTGTTACTGTAGGCCTCTTTGCGATTCTTGTAAACTTGGCAATCTGGGCCCCTGTAAACCTCTCGTACGCACGTGACCCAGTAATGTCGGCAAGTTTCTGAAAGAGAAATGATTACTGTAATTACTTACTGTATTACATTTATCTCACAAATTAGTAGTGTATGTACTTGGTGGTGAGGCGCAGATGCTCTCCTCTCAATGACCAAAGCATTAATGGAGGAGGAACATTACTGAAGGTAAAATAATGGTCTTATGCAAGGAAAGTTTTACAAGTAGGCAGTGGTACCTCGGAATAGAGTGTCCCTGTATACGAGTTTTCGGAATACGGAGCAGGAGTTCCTCGGAAAATGTGTCTCGGATGCGAGGGTTACCTCGGGACACGAGTTCGTTGATACGCGTCCTCAGGCTGACCTAGCGGTGGCGGGCCGCGTGGTGGCTGGGCGATCGTCGCCCCTCCGCCCGTCCGCCCCTCAGTTTACCATTGTCCTCGCTCTCAGTGACTACCTCTCATCATTCTTCGCGTGGATTTTCAGTGAATTGTTGGATTTTTGGTGATTTGACTATACAATTTGTTATCATATAACACATGAGTCCAAAGAAAGCCAGTGGTAAGGAATAAAGGCCAGAAAATCCCATGTGAGGATGACAATAGAGGAGAACAAGAGATAATTCGGAAGCATGAGAACGGTACACGTGTTATCTGAACTTTGTAGGCAGTACACAAAGCCACATCAACAATATGCACTATACTTAAGAATGAAATAATGAGAGTTAGAGTGCTAAGTGGCAAAAAGGAGTAAGCAACACGATAACGAAACAAAGACACCAAATACTTGAAGAAGTGGAAAAGTTGTTATTAATTTGGATACACGACAAGGAGTTAAGGGGACATAGTGTTTCGGAGGCCATTATTTGGTGAGGAAAGCCAGGGTATTGCACGAAGCTTCTAAAGAAAACCCCTGGACGAGTGATGAAGAGTACGAAGAGTTTAAGGCAAGCAGGGGCTGGTTTGAAAAATTTAGGAGGAGGAGTGGTATCCATAGTGTTGCAAGGCATGGGGAGGCAGCCAGCGAGACAAACCAGCCGCGGACGATTTATTGAGGAATTTAAAGAGTTTGCAGAGGCTGAGGGATACCTACCGCAACAAGTGTTTAATTGTGACGAAACAGACAGTTTTGGAAAAGATTGCCAAGAGAATCATACATTACCAAGGAGGGCAAAAATCCTTGCCCGGACACAAGCCTATGAAAGATAGGCTTACGCTTATGTTGTGTTCAAAATGCGAGTGGCCCCGATTTGAAAATAAACCCTTACTAGTGTATCATTCGAAAATCCAAGGGTTTCAAACAGTATAAAGGTGCAGAAAAATCATTGTGTGTGATGTGGACGGCTAATATAAAAAGCATGGGTGACTAGGCTATTTTTGTCGGAGTGGGTGGAATGAAGTGCTGTGCCCTAACATAGAAAATATCTGCAGGAGAAACTATTGCCACTCAAAGCACGTGCACTCCTCGACAATGCTCCTGCTCATCCTCGAGGCTTGCAAGAGGATGTGTTGCCCCTATACAATAAATTCCTCACCAGTTAAATTCCTTCCTCCTAACACCCTTCTTTAATTCCGCCTAGGGATCCAGAAAATCATAGCGAATTTTAAGGAAACTTTATGAAAAGGCACTTTTCCGAAAATGTTTAGAAGTGATTGAAGCCACAAACCTCACCCTCAAAAGAGTTCTGGAAAGACCATTTTAACATTTGTAGTGCCTTAAAACTCGTTGACAAAGCCTGGCAAAAACTGACTCAAAGAACCCTGATCTCTGGCTGGAGAAAATGTGCCTGAAGGTGTGAGAGAATTAGACTTTGAGGGGTTTGTAGCCTATAATGATGCGACTATGTTGAGGAAATTGTTACTCAGGCCAGCAAATGGGCTGGAATTGGATAGTGATGATGTGGAGGAGTTGGTGGAAGAACACAACGAAGAACTGACCACACGAAGAACTCCAGCCCTTCAACAAGGAACAGCAAGACAACGCAGATGAGATTCTTCAGTGGAGGAGGGCGGAGTAGTCCCTTCTGCGAGTATGAAGAAAGGTGTGATCAGATGTGGAAGAGATTCAAACAATTGTGAAAAGACTCACCCAGAGAAAGCACTGTAGTAGGCCGTTGCCTTAATCTTTTCAATGACATGTGTTGCCTTACTACAGAGAGAGCTTGCGAAGAAGGGAAAAAGCAAGCTTCCATGGACATATATCTGGTGAGAAAATCGAGCGGTGAGCCTCAGCCAGGACCTAGTGGCACTCAGATAACGTCCTAGGGAGAGTGCACACCTGAAAGGTCCTCATTGCCTGATGTGATAATGGAAGGGGACTCCTCCCTACCAAACAGTAACTCTCTCCTCCTCCCCCCTCCTCACCATCTTCCATACGCCTACAACATTCACAGCAAGGTAGTAATAACTTGAACATAGTTTTGTAGGTTTATTTAGATGACATTAGGTATAAAAATTTAGTTTGATATGGGGTTTGCTGGGGTAGTCAGGAACGGATTAATTCATTTCCCATTTATTTCATTATGGGGAAATTCGCTTCAGAATACGAGTTTTCGGAATACGAGGCGTCTCCAGTAACCAATTAAACTCTTAAACTGAGGTACCACTGTAGCTTAATACTTCTTCCAAAAGCTAAGATAGTATGGCAGGAACTTTTTTCTGGTGGGACATAGAAGTAGAAGAACCAGCAGTAAGGAAGTTGTATACGTCTTCTACCCTCCAGCTGGAAACGGAACTTGCTGCTTTCTTAATGAAGAACCCCACCAGATAATTTGCAAAAAATATTTCTAATCTCACTGTGATATGATACAGACTTCAATAAGAACCTGCTTAGTGGGGGTGTTGAAAATAATGAAACATTCCTTTCCAAGCAGATCCCTCAGATGGTCTTGTAAACATATCTCACCTAAGAATCATTAGCAACCAAAATTTTACTACCTTTCTTGTCACTGACACGTCTTCACCTTAAGATTTGGATCCCTGCTTACAGTTTCTTCCCTCTGGACAGATTTGGTTAGACGACGTACTGTCGACTTTCTTATTTGTTGCCTTACCTGTTACTCCTTGCTGACCTTTTACCCACCATTTTCCAGCTGTAGATTTAGAACTGGAAAGTTCTGCCTTTTGCAATTACTTAACCACTATGACAAAAATCACAAGCAATAGACGCATATCATAATACAGATGCTGTACACAGACTTTGCAAAGACTTTTGATTAATAAGACCATAGTGTTAGTCCATAAAATGAAGTCCAAAAGAGTAACAGAGTGGTGCAATGAACATTCAATTTCCAAACCAACAGGCCACAAAAGTAAACCAAACAGAATCTAGTTTCAGCACAGTAAAAAGCTCTGTTTGTCAAGGCCTCAGCCCTACACAACCAAACAATATTTAAATTTAAAGAGAAAATTGGACAAGTTGCTGCAGGAATTGCCAGATCAGCAGATATGTAAAAGATATATGGCATGTAGGCCACTACGAGCAACATCCTTACTGACCAAGTTATCACCAGATAAGCTTGGCCCTTGACCAGACTTGGAGAGTCGAACCCTACATAATCAATTGAAGGTAAATTAAACGAAATACAGAACCTTGAAACACAGCTGGGGACCCGCAGCAACCCATAAAAGAAAATAAAGCACCCAAGCCTTGAGAAATGCCAAACATTCCTGGAGCAAATTAAGCAATACCACACACAAACGAAAGGCGCCCAGTTGCGGAGATCGAGGTTCCTCCTCGGAGACCTAAGACGCATCAGAGGGTCCCCAAAGACACACTGGGAGTGAGCATCGCCCAACAAAACCAAGGCAGTGGAAGGCACCCAAATCAAGAGACTGAGCACACTGGGGGAAGTGAGGTGCTCTACTTTCCTTATGGCTTTACCTCTTGGTTCAAGAAGATCTACTATCTCATGCCCTCAACTATGTGGACTAGATTCTGTTTGTGGTCTGCAGTAGGATTTATGACTTAAGGGCCTGGTGAGACATGATCGGTGTGGAGCTAACCAGTTGGCTTGCATCAGCGAGCCACCTGTTGACCACCTGTTGGCCACCTGTTGACTACCTGTTGATAATTTCAGGGCTCAATGTCCCTGCAGCCCAGTCTCTGACCTGGCCTGGTTGATCAGGTATCCTTTGAAGGGGGTTTGTCGAGTTCTCTTTTGAACACTGAAAGAGGTCGGCTAGTTATCCCCAAATATGTAGGGGAAGAGTGCCGAAACGTCTTGGGTCTTTGATATTGATCGAGTTCACTCTCAGCATGCCTATTGCACTTCTGCTTTTCAGTGAGGCTATTTTGCACATCCAGCCATGCCATCTGCTCTCATGTGGTATTATTTCTGCATGTAGATTTTGGAACCAGCCTTTCTAATATTTTCAAAGTGTAAAATATTACATCTCTCTCCTGCCTGCACTGTAGGGAGTGTAGATTTAAAATTTTTAGGTCTCAATAATTTAGATGTTTTATCGAGTGGATTCTAGCAGTAAAAGATCTTTGCACGCTCTCCAGATCAGCAATTTCTCCAGCTCTGAATGGGGCTCTTAGTGTACACTAATATTCCACTCTAGAGAACTCTAATGTCTTAAAATGCATCATCATTGGTATGGCATCTCTTATTTGAAAAGTTCTTGTTATCCAATCTGTCAATTTTCTTGCAGTTGTGGCAGCAACTTTGTTGTGTTCGTGAAAAGTAAGGTCTTCCGACATGATTACTCCTAAATCTTTTACAACATTTTTTTCTTTCAATAGTGTGCTTTGACTGTGCTTTATGTGTGATTTCTGCTTTGATATTTTTGTTTTTCCATAGAGCAGTAATTAGAGCTTATCCTCATTAAACATCATGTAATTTTCTGTGACCCATTGAAAGACTTGATTAACATCAGATTGGGAATTTGCAGTGTCCTCTATATCCTTGTTCTTCAATCTGTTATTGAAGTACAAGAAGTGTGTGAAGTTGACTTCCAATTTGTGTGAAAAGGTATTTTCACAAATAGGAAGTCAAAACAATTACCAACAATTTGATAGCCTTGTAACTTGGTTATGGATATTCTTTTTTGAGTGGTATTCAAAATTGAGACAATGATTGCATTTTATGTCTGGACACCAAAGTGACATCAAAAGACAACTCGATCAGCTTTTCTTTCTCATGAGGATCAAGTGTGCATGATTTTATATCTTCCAAGAAGGTGTTATTAATCCAGAGATTACCTTTACAAGGATCCTCATATTCAGGGAAATAAAGTTTTCAGTTACTGCCCTTAAATGTTGACTTATGTTGAATATGACTTTCTGGTTGACATCAGCAGCAATCAAAAATTCTCCCAAAAGTGGAAACATCTCTATCTTCCTCTAGAACGTGACTATGCCAAAGAGCCAGCTTCTTTTTAAACACATCCATTTCATTTCTCAGTGTAAAAATATCTGTACAAAACCCCTGAAGAGAAATATTAAGTTTGTTAAAAAGGCTAAATATGTCTGCCAAATAAGCAAGTTTAGCCATCTATTCCTCATTCAACAAAGGTTCTGCTAGGTCAGATTCTTGCACTCACACAAACTGATTTACTTCTTCTCTCAGTTTGAAAAGGGCATGCAAAAACCTTTCCTCTTGACAACTACCTTACTTCTACAGAAAGATGATGGTGGTGGTGGTTTGAATCCATACTCTCGGGCGCTTCAATGTCGTGTGCAGCGCCACGCTCGCTCCGCAACAATGTCGCGCCCGAATCATGTAGCGGCTATATTATTCAGGCGAAATTTTTTGTGGACCGCTAGGAAATTTCTGCGGACCACAGGTTGAATAACAGGGCCTTAAGGGACTACAATTAACAGTCAGGAGGAGACAGTCTAAGGAGATCCCATTAACAGCAAGCTGGAGATGCCATAAGAAGCCCCCATTAACAGCTAAGTGGACACAACCTGATGAGACCCCTTATTAACAGCCAGGTGGGGATGGCCTGAAGCCACCCCCAAATAACATCTAGGAGGAGACACCCTGAAGAGACCCTGTAAGTTGGGGCTGACGTTACACTTGCCAGGTTGAAATTTGGCATTGTCCTTGGAAGGAGACCTGGGCATTTCTTGGGAAAACCAACAAGAGTAGTTTAAGCCAAGAAAACAGTCTCTCCTGAAAATGACACTCAGATGTCGAGTACCACATAGATCCAACTCTGAGAGACCAAACACTGACCAATTCAAAGTATCTCTGATCTCTTGTCCTGTGTGGTGGTCACAATAGAAACCTATTTTTTTTAATTCAGATTTTAAAATATTTTTCAGATTCTGGATATTTTGGTCATGAGATTGTAGATGTTCAGGTGGACGGCAATGACCGCAGTACATGGGAACATGGGTTAAAGTTAACCAAGATATTTGGAAATCAAGCCAAAGTCCAAATAATGAAAGTGCTGGTTGGAGATGATAAACACCATGAAATTAATAATCATTTACAATGTTTCACAAGTACAGTGCAAACGAAAGATAAAGCGAGTACAGTACCTCACTGGATCTTTTTCATTACATATATATAAAAAGCAAATTCTTACACACACAGATCACACTAACGTTATGCATTTGCTCATTAAGCGTGATTTGCTCACTAACGTGAGCAAGTTCTTGTCCAAGAAACTTTGACAATGAACAGATGACAGAACATTAGCCAAAATGAGTACATGACACTCTAGAGGTTACCTGTGAGCCTCCAACTGCCTTCTCCAAAGCCTGACATTGAGCAGTAGTTGACGAGTCCATCCATATTGGTGAATCTGTAATGGTGAAGACCATTGCCAGCTGTTCGTGAAGGAAGCGATCAGGTTGGACTTCCAACAGAGTCTTGCTAGCACCATTCCGCCAATACACACTACCATGTTGCTGTAAATATTAACTCAAGTTGCCTATAACAATTTACAATGCTGCCACAACATGTAAATACAGAAATGAAATACAAAAATGTTATTTATCTAAAATACAGAGGAGGATGCTTAAGATTTTCTTACATCAATTTTAGAAATCACTGTCCATAAAACCTAGCAAGAAATGTTTATAAATATTCAATCTATGCCTTTTCGACATATCCAAAAATGAGTAACTAACCGTTTTATGTCACACTCTTACTAGCTGCTTACGAAAATACTGTACTACACATCTACGTCTTACTCATATGTCTAACATTAACACCTATCTACTAAAACAATAAATCCCATCTGTTGAAACACTGTTACCCATCATCTAAAACAATGTAATGCATCTCTAATGCTGGCAAAACACTGTAGATTACTCAACCCTGTCTGGAATGCAATCAGAAAGCACACCAATATAAAACTACAATGTTTTCAAGCACAGTTTAGCATCACAAGAACCTCACCCGACATGGCTAAACGAATTGACTAAGGCGCGTCTGGGATCATCCAGGACGTAAGTTCGAACCCTCATCACGGCCCTTGTGGATTTTTTTGTAAACAGAGAGGTAGACGGTTGGAACAAGTTAGGTGAGAAGGTGGTGGAGGCCAAAACCGTCTGTAATTTCAAAGCATTATATGACAAAGAGTGCTGGGGAGACGGGATACCACGAGCGTAGCTCTCATCCTGTAACTACACTTAGGTAATTACCATGCCAAAACTAAAAGATAGAAGAAAGAGAGGTGATATGATCACCACTTACAAAATACTAACAGGAATCACAAAAACTGACAAAGGAATTCCTGAAACCAGCAACTTCATGAGCAAGAAGACACAGATTCAAGCTAAGGAAACAAAGATGGCAAAAAATATTTGAAAGCTTTCCTTTGCAAACAGTGATAGATGGTTGGAACAAGTGAGGTGGTGTTGGAGGCCACTTGACTTGGGTTAGTCAGTAGTTTCAAAGTGTTATACAGCAAAGAGTAATGGGAAGACGGGACACCACGAGCATAGATTTCATATGCAGGCGATGAGTCACAATAACGTGGCTAAAGTATGTTGACCAGACCACACACTTGAAGGTGAAGGGACGACGACGTTTCGGTCCGTCCTGGACCATTCACAAGTCGATCGACTTGAGAATGGTCCAGGACGGACCGAAACGTCATCGTCCCTTCACCTTCTAGTGTGTGGTCTGGTCAACACAGCTTTCATCCTGTAGCTATACTTAGGTAATTACCACCTCTCACCTCGCCTCCTTTCTTGCCCTATAAATGTTGCTTCCCCATCTTCTCTCAGTTTTGACTTGATAAGGGTCCTCACACTGTATCATGTACTACTCACTTCCTCAATATATGTGCCTAAGCCATTCAACTTCACCACTGTAATCAGTGCTATCTTCTTGTATCATGGTTCTTATATTCAACACACATTTTACTGCATTATACCTAGAAATAATCCTCAAATTATGCTACAATGTATCCGTTGATAATCCTCAAATTTTATTATAATGCATCTACTAATCTTCGTTAAATTTTCTTACAATGTACCTGTTAACATTTCTGAATTTTGCTAGAAATTACCTACTTAAAATTATCTGTTAGATTATGGACCTGCCAAAAATGCTATGCATGTTAGTGGCTTTACAAGAATGTAAAAACATCAATGCTATGTACTCTCATAATCCAAGGTACCTTCTTGTATATAAATAATAAAAGAATAGAGCAAAATGTATTCACTTTCATTTTCATATGTGTGGGACAAGATGTTTGTTTTTTCATCCATGTCATTGCGACTTATTCTCAGCATTTCCTGTACATTTTGACTTCCAAAAAATGTATGTTAGAGGCCTTGTTTCCGTCACCTGCCTATACAGCATGCTGCAAGGGCCAGCCAAGAAGGAATGTGGCGAGCTTGGGTTAGGGCAATTTATGGCAGTGTCAATACTGCTACCTGGTGGTGACCAGTAGTGAACTAGTGAGCCATTTAGTAGTTAGCAAGAGTGCTGATTGGTGGTTCTTGCGAGGTGAAGCAGTGCTTGGAAAGTCTACGTTGTATGTGAATGTACTTGGTGCATGCATCCTGGGTTAGACCAAGTTTTCACCAGTGTTTCCCTAACTGCAGTATGGTCTGCACGAGGAGTTTGTCAAGTTGCCTAAAGCACCTGTGGAAGATATCCGACTGTTCCGACTGCGAGAGATGGTCAGTAGAGACCATAGAGTAGAGATGGTGCGAGAGACCAATGGTCAGTAGAAATTTGCCTTAAGAGAGCATCCATGTGAGGATACCTTACAAACTATTTCCTTCCATTTCTTTCTTTACTCAGTAGAGTATATGATGTTCTATATACAGTGTGTTACACAATATTAATACTTGAGTACAGTATAATTGCAACATTGTAAATGAAGCAAAGTATACTCTCCCACCTATATTGAAGCCTCACACTTTTCTCACATACTATATATCACTTTTCTTACATACCATATATCAATTTTATGGGACAATTTGTCGTCTGCCTGAACCATTCTACTAATGTAGTCATCCCCAACTTATAATATTTCAAATACAGAACTGGAAGACTTTTTCATATAGTTTACAGTACAGATAATATTTACCTGTATTATCTTATCTTCAATACAAAACAGTCATTAACCCCAAATAAATAATGCCAAAGTACTCGACACTAATACAGACGCAAGAGTATCAATCCAGGTGCAAGAGGGAAAGCTCATAGGGGCTAACTGCTACAAGCTAGGAAGCATCTGCAGAAGTCTTGTTGCGGAGAGAAAATACATTACAGTACCGTACATATTATATACAAACAAGGTGAATATTGCCCAAATCATAATCAATTAAATCAATTTGGAAATGCTGTAACTAAATCCTGAAAAGCAATGTAGAATGCATCCAGATTTGCGAGTTCAATCCCATCACACGACCAATATTTTCTCACTGAAATCACAAGAATGTGACATATCTTTATTCTGTAACTATAGTAAATTCTAATTATTTACAAATGACTAAGAAGGACTAATTGCTAAGGTTTACTCAACCCATCCTCCTGTTTAGATACGTAGTACTATTTGTAATTATGTGGACCACTGTACATACATAAACATGATAGACAATTAGATACAGTAGTAGAATTTGGTATTATTCACTTTAAAGTCCCAAAAAAATTAAAGCTAAAAACCAAACTTAAATATTTCCAAAGCCTAGTATAGAACATACTGTATATGTACTATATTAGGACTCGGTTAGCATGTATTAGGCCTAGGACGGTTAGTTTAGGTTAGGTTTTCTTTGCAACACGAGTACATAAACTTATCCAGTTTGTCCAAATTCAATAGTACCAATTTCTACTCTCTACTAATTACCTTTTACATCAATATACTGTATGTACCATGGTCTTTATTATTACTACGAGTACTGTACTACCTAAACAGGAGGACAGGCTGAATTTATTTTGAGTATCTGTTGAACACTAACCAGCATAACCATTCATTTACCCAATAAGTGGCACATCCCTTCACAAATTCATTACTACAGGTAATAAAAATTGCACCAGCATTTAACTGAAAGCTAGGTCTCAACATCTGCCAAGACTAACACTCACTTGTACTTGTACATTTTTAGAGTTGCTATTTAATACAAAATAACTCCTAGACATTATGTGAAAGTACAGTACAGCTCACCTAGGAATAACAATGATAACATACACACACACACACACACTTCACAGGTTTATGGACATCACAAGTTCACATCTTCACAATAGTAAAAAGTTTTAGTTGTCATCTTACCTGTCCCGTTCCAGAAATGGCAGCGATTGTGGAAAAATCTGCTCCTGCCACTCTCAGTTTGTCCATCAACATGTCAAGGGCCTTCACCCACATAATAGTGGGGGCGGTCACTGTCACACCGTCTCCACGAACATGCACCCACCATGGTCCTGGCCAGAATTTACTACAAGAATTCTTAATATATTAAGTTAACCAGCCTTACATATACAGTAATACAGTCATGCACAACACACAGGGCTGAACAAATGTTAGATTAGTTCACCAGTCAGACAAAAATGCAATTCACTAACTGCATTTAGCAGTAACGAGAACAAAGGAAGTTAGTTTTTTTCACTCGTCATGGACAAAAGATGAACATATTTGTGCAGCCTGCATATACACTAAATTTCATGCATCTATTGTACCATATCAACATAAGCAATGATCAAATTCAAATGAATCCCTTACATTAGTAGCAGCTACATATACTACAAACTGCTAAAGCTACACAACGCATCCAAAACACGAGAGGGTTCTACCTGTACTCTGGCAAATCATTATCAAACTGGACGGAAGCCTCTTGCAGCACCTCCAGTCGCTCATTAACAACAATAGCTTTAACCTGCAAGGAAATGTTTTCAATAAAACATAAATGCCGTACTTTCTACTTATAAAACGTATACGGCATACAGTAGAACAAAGCAGAAACCCTTCCACCATTCTAATAGCCCCTGTAGTGAGTTTCCCATTCTAAACAAATTAAAGACAATACAGAGTACATTCAACCATGAATGGTCTTCCAAGTTGCCATGACCAACAAAATAGTTCATATAAACTTAGGTAAATAATGTAAAATTCTTTGACTACCATTTTGCAGAAATCAAACCATAGACTTAAGTTTCTGCACCACATCAAGAGTTGCATTATTTTCTAAAAGAAGGACATTTGCATAGTTGCATATATATATCTTAAGGTATATCAGTTCAATATAATCATTATGTATGGCCTCCCTACAGTGCACACACTCAAATTTAAACCTCTCTATACTGGATCCCTCTAAAGAACAGACCTAATTCATCAACCAGATTTCTTTCCAAATTCAACTTCATAGGAAAAAATGGATTCCAAGGTGATACAATGTATCAAGATCGTTAGTTCATCACACAGCAATTTCCAACAAATCATTTCTCTGGGGGAGCCCCTCGGTGGCTTCCTGAAGCTCCATCCTTGAGACAGCTTCCCAGATTCAGAACCTGGCCTCGTCACAGACGTACAAAAGGCAGGGGATTGCAACAATCACCCTCACTCAGAACGAAAGCAGATTAAACAATACAGACAACTGCATGGGTCATGAAAATGAAGCATTTAAACAGCCAACAGACACTGCTAAAACTTCCCTGGAAACTAAATGGTTTAATTGAAACTGGGTACGAAACATTCCGTAGTGTGTGGAACCGCCAGTGTGTGGCATCCTGGCTTCACGGCTGGCAACAGCTTGGCCCTTTTGAACAAGTTCCGTGATGACCCTCTTGAAATTTTGCCATGATGCTTCCGTGCCATGTTGGCCCCTCAGCTCCCTCCAGGAGATGGTTTGCAGTTCCTCTCTCATTTCTTGGTGGTCACCTCGCTGGTAATCTAGAAATTCATCACCTTTGACCTTTATGTGGGTTTCTATACTCGTAATCCATCGTAAAATATGGTGGTCGCACGAGGGCGTTAGCTTTTCCCCAACATGAATTTGATCACTCATACCTCTTCTCTTGTTAGCACAAGATCTAGTATGTTGTGCTATGAATCTAGTACCTTTATGTAAAAATAAAGAAAGGATTTAAGAATTCTTTACCAAGACTGAAAATCTTGAAAGTAGGGAAGGTAATAAATAAGCCTAAAAGGCAGTGTTGACACAGTTACACAGAGGAACAAATAAAACCAGAAAAAAAAATACTAGCGATGGTGGGTTGCTCGTGGAGTTTCCACACCAAGCCATACCCACCAAAACAGTTAGTAGCAGTAATAGTAACACGTAGTAACAGTTGTCATTATGACAACAGTTGCAGAAATGCAGGCGAAGAGTCACAATAACGTGGCTAAAGTATGTTGACCAGAACACACACTAGAAGGTGAAGGGACGACGACGTTTCGGTCCGTCCTGGACCATTCTCAAGTCGATTGTGGTCGAGAATGGTCCAGGACGGACCGAAACGTTGTCGTCCCTTCACCTTCTCGTGTGTGGTCTAGTCAACAGTAGCAGAAATATCAACTCCATTAGTAAAACTAACAAATCGATTTTAATTTTCAAAAACTAATTTATATACTGTACCTCAATGTACAAGATTTGACATTTATACCAATTCAAATATTTATTTATAAAATACTGTAGTTATACATTTTAATTGTGTTTGCAAAAATTCTAACAAATTATTTATACAAGAAAATGTTTTTCATAGCCTAATACCGATTAATATAATACTAGACAATCAACTGTAATACAAAATGCTATGACCCTCTTTCACACAATGCTAAGCAAAACAGATTGAAAAATACCTTAGTAAGATTACCAACATTAAGATGTACATTATACACATAGGGGAGGTAACAAATAACTATTTCAAACAAAAAAAAATCACCAACATGCATAAAAATGATATGATAACTAGATATAACATGAAAGTCAAGAAATTTCCACAGTTTTAGAATGTGGCAAACAATTTGGGGGGCTAGCCTGGGTAACGATTACTTTGCACACTTAACTCATGACCCCTGACCCCAAGGGTCCTAACCCCTTAAGTCTTACTTGGGCCTGTAGTAGTATGTAGGAGCATCAGTTTCGATAGATTCTCTGAATAGATGTAACCCCAAGTAAGTAAGACCCCAAGATGCTCCTACAGGACCCACAATGTAGGACTGAGAACAGGAGATGCTGTTTCACCCACAGGCACACAAGCCAGCCAGCCCCCCCCCCCACCCAAATTGTTTGGGGGAGACTGATAGCCGAGTGGACAGCACTCTGGACTCGTAATCCTAGGGGTCTGGGCTCAATCCCCGGTGATGGTAAAAACAAATGGGCAGTTTCTTTCACCCTGATGCTCCTGTTACCTAGCAGTAAATAGGTACCTGGGAGTTAGACAGCTGTTATGGGCTGCTTCAGTGGGGGGGGGGGGGAAGTAGTTATAGTTGATGAGGCGATGAGTACAATAACGTGGCTAAAGTATGTTGACCAGACCACACACTAGAAGGTGAAGAGACGACGAGTTTCGTATTCACCTGCAGTATTCAAACTAGGTGAATACAACAGTAGAAACCCATGGAACCGTGACCCGCCAAAGCCACAAATGCAAATTTGTGTTACGCCTTAAAATCTACCTGGAAAAGATCATCAAGGTAAATGGGGGAGGAGTGGGCCTTCAACAAGCCATAAACTTCCTGCCCTCATCGAGGCCACTAGGGTTAGTGGCCCTCAGGTAAATCAGGTAAAACTCAGGTTATTAATCAGGTTATTACTCATGGGAATAACTAACAACACCCTGCTTTACCCAAGACAGAGTATAATACTGGTATACTGATATATGACAATGTTCTGTTCAACAGTTATTTTTAATGGCATGCCAAAGTAACCATTCACACATCATCAACTCACCTGTTGAGTACTAAAATCAAATCCCAAGAAGTTCTTCAGTTCGTGAGGTGCCATGTTGGCCCCTAGCTCAACGTCAGTCATAATGACGAGATGCAGTTGATATAGAGAAGAGAGATAACGGGAGACGCGAGATAAGATGATATAAGACGGGTGGGGGGGGGGGGAGTGGCTGGTGTGCCTAGACCTGCTCCACACCTGTCTTAGTCGTCACACAAGTCTACCTGTCTCCTCACGCCACTTTGATGAGCTATTTTAAGTTATATTCGCACATAAAGCGGGGTAATGCGAGGTTTACTTATGAGGTAGCAGACTTATATCTAAGGAGCAACTTCTTGAGTCAGTCTCCTGACCAATGCTGTAAACATTGCCTTCGATACGCTGCTTGCGTTCCTGGCTTCGACTGTGGCTAAAACAAAAAAAAATAATTAACACACCATAAAAAAATCCTTGTATGTATTTATGACAAAATAAATTAATAATTACAAAATTACACATATATGTTCTGAAAAAAATCTTACTTAATTTAAGCCGTTTGTAGTTCAATATAACTAATATTAAAAGGTTGGAACGCGTGATGGTGGCGTCATTGGCCTTAACGAGCAAACAACCTAAGCATGACGACCCCACCCTACTAACAAACAACTACAACACCTCACTCACCGCTTGTAATAACAAGATTGTAACTTGCTTAGCTAAATAAATAGTGGGGTTCAGTCCCTGAGCCCATTATGTGCCTCTGTAACCCTTCCCACTACCGCCCACAAGATGGGTATGGGGTGCATAATAAATGAACTAAACTCACAGCTTAGAATAACAATAACCATAATAACATCATTTTTTTATACAAAAGAATGTGTTTTACGAAGAACATAAGAAGAAAGGCTCAACTATAAGGACAGAAGATACATAAGGAGCCGGCGGCTGAGCGGACAGAACACTGGACACGTGATCGTGTGGTCCTGGGTTCGATCCCAGGCGCCGGCGAGAAACAATGGGCAGAGTTTCTTTCACCCTATGCCCTGTTACCTAGCAGTAAAATAGGTACCTGGGTGTTAGTCAGCTGTCACGGGCTGCGTCCTGGGGGTGGAGGCCTGGTCGAGGACCGGGCCGCGGGGACACTAAAGCCCCGAAATCATCTCAAGATAACCTCAAGATACACAAAGTGTTTCGGACAAAACTTCGAATAATTTAGATAAAAAAATAATTAAAAGTGCGAATGGGTAAATACTTAATACCAAAAGAGAATTAAGCTAATAAAATGGAGAAAGTACAAGAAAAAATAACAAATGAATACACTAAAAAAGGTGATAATGATGACAGGCATAACCAAGCAGTCCCTGTGGCTCACTGGTAAGGCACTCGCCGGGTGCTTCCAGAGTTCGGTTCGTATCCTGGCCAGGGAGGATAAGAGGATTGACTGGGCTCCAGTCCTTAACTGTAGCCTCTGTTCATCCAATAGTGAATGAGTACCTGATTTAGCGGGTCTTATTCCAGGGAACCTTAGGATTAAGGACCTGCCTGAAACGCTATGCGTGCTGGTGGTTATCTCGAGGTTATCTTGAGATGATTTCGGGGCTTTAGTGTCCCCGCGGCCCGGTCCTCGACCAGGCCTCCACCCCCAGGAAGCAGCCCGTGACAGCTGACTAACACCCAGGTACCTATTTTACTGCAAGGTAACAGGGGCATAGGGTGAAAGAAACTCTGCCCATTGTTTCTCGCCGGCGCCTGGGATCGAACCCAGGATCACAGGATCACAAGTCCAGCGTGCTGTCCGCTCGGCCGACCGGCTCCCTGGCTGTACAAGAATGTAAAAACTCTTGTATATATAAATAAATAAAATAAAAATAGACTATAACATTTTGAAGTCTGTAGTTCCAGCAACAGAACAGTAGGTTATTAACATTAATACAGTAACAATGAAAATACAAAAATTGTATTTCGTCCCTTCACTTTCTAGTGTGTGGTTTGGTCTACAAAAAGTGTAATTTGATAAAGATAATTTTTTTCATTTGGATAAGTTTTGTGAAGAAAATAAATTAAGGGATATACCCTTAACATACGGCATAATCAGGAAGAGCATTAACAAACTAAAAGACTCAAAAACCCCCAAGTGTAGATGGAATTCAATCCAAAGTCGTAAAGAAACTGGCAGAGGAACTAGGCCTATCGCTGAAACTCCTTTTCAATAAATCCCTGGACCAAGGGATGGTACCCATAGATTGAAAATATGCAAATGATACCCCGCATATCAGTGCTACATAGCCTTCCCGGCTTGGTGCCTTCTTTTGATAATTACTTACTTACCCCTGTTTCAGAAAACTATTGTTATTGTTATAAACAGCCTCCTGGTGCTTCGGAGCTCATTAACTGTTTAATAATTGTAAACAAAGCCGCCAATGATTGAGGAAAGATGTACAGGTTCGTAAGTACTTGCGAACTCCTGCCCGAAACGCTTTGCGTAATAGTGGCTGTAGGCATTGTATGTACTAGCTCTATCTATAAATCTATCAATTTTTGTAAAACCTCTTGCATGTATGTACTTTACCTGAATAAACATTGATTTATTTATTTATCTACTTGCGTAACTGCTTCGTGAATCTGGGCTAGATTCACGAAAGCACTTACGGAAACACTTACGAACCTGTCCATCTTTTCTCAATCTTTGGCGGCTTTGTTTCCAATTATTAAACAGTTAATGAGCTCCGAAGCACCAGGGGGCTGTTTATAACAATAACAACAGTTGATTGGCAAGTTTTCATGCTTGTAAACTGTTTAATAATTGTAACCAAAGCCATTAAAGATTGAGGAAAGATGTACACGTTCGTAAGTGCTTGCGTACCTGCTTTCGTGAATCTGGCCCCTGGCCCCAGGGCCCCCCTAAACGTTTAGCTAAGTTTAGGGTGAGCGTCCACCACGTTTTCTGTAAATCAGACGGTCACGTTTTCTGTAAATCAGCTGATGTCCGCGTCAAAACAATCAACAGAACAAAATGGCCTCACGCCGCCCTCCTCCCTGACCAGCTGCCACTTCTCACGCCCCTCGGCGCCTCCACACCTGCTGGGAACCTCCCGCAGCAGGTACAATGACCACATGATCCCACATCTGCCACACCTGTTAAAGTCTTTAGAGCAATTATGCGTCGCGACCATAAACAACTTGGAAAAGTTGATTTTCGTTCGGTTTAAACTACACAAGTTCGTGCAAGTGTGAGTTTATTGTAAATTAAGTGTTAAGTTGGGTGACTTGATGGGTGACATGTGGCTCAAGCTACTTGGCCGTCAAGTTGCAGTCTAACTTAGTCTTGTTTACACCAATTTGGAAATGGAGGTTGGAATTATATCATTCTGATGGTCTTATTTTGGTCAACTTTGCCCAGGTTGACAACTCTCCTAAGTTGTCCGAGTTCGAAACCCACTCTCACGTATCTGAACCACTCTCACATCTCTGAACCCACTCTCACGTATCTGAACCCACTCTCACATCTCTGAACCCACTCTCACATATCTGAACCCACTCTCACATCTCTGAACCCACTCTCACATATCTGAACCCACTCTCACATCTCTGAACCCACTCTCACGTATCTGAACCCACTCTCACATATCTGAACCCACTCTCACGTATCTGAACCCACTCTCACGTATCTGAACCCACCCTCACATATCTGAACCCACTCTCACGTATCTGAACCCACTCTCACATATCTGAACCCACTCTCACGTATCTGAACCCACTCTCACATATCTGAACCCACCCTCACATATCTGAACCCACTCTCACGTATCTGAACCCACCTCACATATCTGAACCACTCTCACATATCCGAACCCACCCTCACATATCTGAACCACTCTCACATATCTGAACCCACTCTCACATATCTGAACCCACTCTCACGTATCTGAACCCACTCTCACATATCTGAACCCACTTACATATCTGAACCCACTCTCACATATCTGAACCCACTCTCACGTATCTGAACCCACTCTCACATATCTGAACCCACTCTCACATATCGAACCCACTCTCACATATCTGAACCCACTCTCACGTATCTGAACCCACCCTCACATATCTGAACCCACTCTCACATATCTGAACCCACTCTCACATATCTGAACCCACTCACATATCTGAACCCACTCTCACATATCCGAACCCACTCTCACATATCTGAACCACTCTCACATATCTGAACCCACTCTCACATATCTGAACCCACTCTCACATATCTGAACCCACTCTCACGTATCTGAACCCACCCTCACATATCCGAACCCACTCTCACATATCCGAACCCCTCTCACATATCTAAACCCACTCTCACATATCTGAACCCACTCTCACATATCTGAACCCACTCTCACGTATCTGAACCCACCCTCACATATCCGAACCCACTCTCACATATCTGAACCCACTCTCACGTATCTGAACCCACTCTCACATATCCGAACCCACTCTCACATATCTGAACCCACTCTCACATATCTGAACCCACTCTCACATATCTGAACCCACTCTCACATATCTGAACCCACTCTCACGTATCTGAACCCACCCTCACATATCCGAACCCACCCTCACATATCTGAACCCACTCTCACATATCTAAACCACTCACATCTGAACCCACCCTCACATATCTGAACCCACCCTCACATTTCCGAACCCACCCTCACATATCTGAACCCACCCTCACATATCTGAACCCACTCTCACATATCTGAACCCACTCTCACATCTCTGAACCCACCCTCACATATCTGAACCCACTCTCACATATCTGAACCCACTCACATATCTGAACCCACTCACATATCCGAACCCACCCTCACATATTTGAACCCACCCTCACATATTTGAACCCACCCACACACTTTTCTGAACCCATTACACCTACCCAGACCTATCCAAATCCACACAAACCTATCACAACCTACCCAAACATATTGGAACTCGCCAAAATATATCTGAACCCACCCACACATATCCAAAGGTATCCATAAAAACACAAATATATAACATTCACATTTTATTTAGGCAAAAGTACATACATCGGATATAAAGTTATTTTTGGCTTCATAGGTAAGCGGGTACGTTGCCTAAAGCCACCAATACGCAGAGCATTTCAGGCATAATGTGGAAAACTCGTCTTGCAAAACAACAACAAAACTGTCGTAAAAGGTGCCCGAGAACCAGCAGAAACGCCCGTTACTCGAAATGCTCGTTGATAGAGCCGCTCGTTAATTGAGATGCCACTGTACTGTATCAGCTAAATGTTCACTCACTTAATGGCTAAAATGTGAGTTTGATTTACATTGGTATAGTCCAGCCAGTATTGTAATGATTTGTACGGTATAGGTTAAGTAATAATTTTAATTAAGAAGCAATAAGATGCTCATCTAACATACTAAGAAGGTTAGGTGAGGTCGATGTTTTCTATGAAGCTTTTCAAGGTAAACTAAAATATTCACAATCAATTAGTATGTCACATATTCACTTATTAAATAAGCCAATATTGCTTAAGCAAGTGCGAGAACGGGTTGCAAGTTGTTACAGATTAAGTTGTGATCCTGATACTGACAATGTCAACAAGCTATGCTGTTATTGTGACTTTATGTAATTATTATACTGTACTGTAAACATTAAAAAGCATTCAAATATAGCCTATTAAAAAAAAAAATAGCACAAATCTCAGAGCGCCTAAAGGCGCTCTGCGCAGTGCAATGGGGTACACTCATATTCTCTCCAGCAGAAGGTACGGTGATAGTAAGCGAATATGCAAATATGCATTGTAAGCCATCGGTAGAGTAGCCTGGTGGAACCTGGCAAACATTTTTGATGAGCAGCAAAGGTGTGTGACAATTAATATTTTTAATAGCGAGTTACTTCTGGTTTTATATTGAATAATTTATGTATACATTATTTCTGTAAAGCACTTGGCGAGTATGTTGTTGTTGTTTAAGTTGGTCGATATACCTTTGAAAGGTGAACAGATCACCATATGGTGTGGTGTTGGGACAAGAACAGCACCATTCCACTACCAGCCCATTGGTGTTCGCGGATCAAGACACTTTCCACACCAGTACTACCAGATGTGTGTGTTGGACAATGAACAGCCATTCCACACACTACCAGATGGTGGTGTTGGACAAGAAAAGCACCACATCCCTACCAGAATGGTTGGTGTTTCGGACTAAGAACAGCACCACCATACCAGATGGTGGTGTTGGATCAAGAATTCAGCACACCACACTACCAGATTGCGGTTTTTTGGTTTTTTTCTGTGGTGTTGGGAAAGCAACTCACGTTAACCACACTACTCACGCATTTGGCTCGGTCGTGTGGCCCCCGTTTTACACAGACTCACCCTACCAGATAGGTAGTGTTGGACCAGAACAGCCTCCAATACCACGAGGTAGTGTTGGGCAAGAACCAGCACCACATTTCTAACCACGATGGCTTAGTTTTGGGCTTTGTTTCGTTAGTGTCTAACGAAGCGAGGTCCAACAACCCCACGATATCAACCCAGATGAGTGGTGTTCGCTGGCTCAGAACATCACCATTTGCACTACCCAGATAGGAGAAGGATAGTTCTTGACAAGAGAACGCGACAAAGAAACCGAACACACCAGATGGGTGTGGGACTCCAAGACCACGCAACCACACTACCCAGGATGTGTAGTTTTGTCTGACAAAACCGGAACAGCCCCACACTACCATGATTGGTGGTGTTCGTGGTCACAGAATCAGCACCACACACTACCAGATGGTGGTGGTGGGTTGGCAAGAAACAGCACTCACCTAATCTCAGATGGTGATGTTGTTGGCATATGTACAGCCCTATATTTCTGAAGCTCAGAATCAGAATTTTCACACAATCCCCCACATGCACTCTCGCCTCTGTCATCCAGGAATGTGCTACCTCTGACACTCCCTCTTTCAATACACAGAGAGTTATCACACTAATGTG
>WNGS01162923.1:3651788-3673682 GCA_020271785.1 Procambarus virginalis | reverse complement strand
TGACTGTATCAATGCGAAAATTCGTAAAACCCTTATGAAGTTTGAACCTATGCGGTGCGTGTTTCACCCGGTTCGAATCCTTATCACGACTTCCTCATACTTCCCAACACGTGCATTCTGGTCTCTTTCTCATTGATGCAATCACATTAGTGCGATAACTCTTTGTATAATAATAATAATAATAATAATATTATTAATACAGTAATAATAGTTTATTTAGAGAAAGTAATACATACAAAATGAGTTACAAGATGAATGTTGGATTTCTAGATACAGCAAGTACATACTGTGCCTAAAGCCACCAATACACACAGCGTTTCGGGCAGAAGCATTAGTGATATACATAACTGGCTGGCAAGTTGGCAGAGGACTGAGCTTAGGGCCACCTAGTACCGGTAATTGGTATTAACAAGTTCGAGTTAGTTTTGAGTGAATTATTTTGCTTGTTTAAATTGTTAGGGGAGTTGTTTGGCAGTTTCAAGGATTCACTTCTTTTGAACCCAGCAGTTGTCCGTAAAGCTTCGCTGACTTTCCGGATGCTTTCCCGGTGACAATGGAGGATGTCATTTGTGCTCTGCACTTGTGAGGTGGTTCAGGTTCTGGTCTCTGGTAGGCCAAATTGAACTCCTGTGGCCTATGTAATGTCTGAAGAATGGAGCAATTTCAGTGACCTAGCCACAGGAAGCCACCAAGGGACTCCTCAAGGAAATATGTAACATTTAGACCAATACATCAATTCATTTCCACGTTTTACAAATGCTCACCTGAACTATTTGCTCAAATACAATAGCTCAAAAAAAAATGACATAATACCAATGTTTCCGAAATTGCCCCGCGGAGTCATGTCCAGCAGCTGGCTGAAGAGGTCCCAAGAGCCGTCGGCGCACTCGTCTCGAATTTTTTCACGTGTCAGAGATCCATTTTTGAAGCTGAAAAACAAATACATGATATATATTTATAGTTTTGTGGCATATAATTTATTCTTGGGCGACTTTCAAAGTTTTGTATTTGCCGACAAACAGCACAACTTCCCAACACATGTATACTGTCAGCACATCTTTCTGCCACACATATTGTCAGCACAGCTTTCTGCCATACACACACTGTCAGCACAGCTTTCTGCCACACACATATTGTCAGCACAGCTTTCTGCCATACACACACTGTCAGCACAGCTTCCTGTCATACACACACTGTCAGCACAGCTTTCTGTCACACACATATTGTCAGCACAGCTTTCTGCTATACACACACAGTCAGCACAGCTTTCTGCCATACACACACTGTCAGCACAGCTTCCTGTCATACACATACCATCAGCACAGCTTCCTGTCACACACATGCCATCAGCACAGCTTCCTGTCACACACATACCATCAACACAGCTTCCTGTCATACACATGCCATCAGCACAGCTTCCTGTCATACACATACCATCAGCACAGCTTCCTGTCATACACACACTGTCAGCACAGCTTCCTGTCATACACATACCATCAGCACAGCTTCCTGTCACACACATACCATCAGCACAGCTTCCTGTCATACACATACCATCAGCACAGCTTCCTGTCATACACACACCATCAGCACAGCTTCCTGTCATACACACACCATCAGCACAGCTTCCTGTCATACACATACCATCAGCACAGCTTCCTGTCATACACACACTGTCAGCACAGCTTCCTGTCACACACACACACTCACTGTTAGGACAGCTTCCTGATACACATACACAGGCAAATATGATAAAAGACAAGAGTCACCCCTTAACGGTGACATTTAATGGAGTGAAACAAACAATGGAAGTGTTTAGGAATACCAGGAAATTGTAGAATGATGAGGATGGGAAGCAAGACAAGACCTCTCAAAGGAAGACTGAAAAAAGCTAAAACTAAACCTTGATTTTTTTTTTTCTGCAAGATGATAGGGATTATGAAATGGTACATTAAAACAAACAAGCAAAATGATTAGAGGAAAGGAGGAGTAAAGGACACAGGAAGACAGAACATGTTCCTGAAAACTGCATATGTAGAACTAACACAGATGAAGTGAGATAAAAAATACTGGAGCTAAACGATTAAGATGCCAAATGTTGTTGCACTAACTGAGACACAACTTGAAGAAAATGTATTAAGATGAAGTCATATTCCCCAGGGGCTACTGAATTTGGAGATATGACAAATAAATTAGGTGGTGTTACTGTGCTGGCAAAAAAAAAACAAGGGAGGGAAAGAACCACCCCTCTGGCGAGCAGACAAGCAGTGAGTACTCACTACTTGTACTCACCTAGCAGTAACTAGGTGAGTACAAGCAGATTGGCTGGGAGCCCACACTAACTAGTCATCGAGGTAGGCCAACACACGAACACCTAGCAGACGTAGACGGACCACCACGAACCGGGTAAGATGCATGAAAACACGAGGTGCTAGATGCCAGCCAAACAGAAGGCAACGAAAATGGGAAGCATGCCGCCCCCACCACAAGCTCAGCTCAGCATTCCACTTCAACTGATTTTTCAGGCATCCCTGTTTACAGGAGTTGTAGCTGATGTGTAGAAAAAGGCTAACATAGTTCCAATCTACAAAAGTGGAAGCAGGGAAGACCCCCTTAATTATAGACCTGTATCATTGACAAGTGTAATAGTCAAAATATTGGAAAAAATAATTAAAACTAAATGGGTAGAACACCTGGAGAGAAATGATATAATGTCAGACAGACAGTATGGTTTTCGATCTGGAAGATCCTGTGTAATGAACTTACTCAGTTTTTATGATTGAACCACAGAGATTTTACTGGAAAGAGATGGTTGAGTTGACTGCATCTATCTGGACCTAAAAAGGTTTTTGACAGAGTTCCCCATAAGAGGTTGTTCTGGAAACTGGAGCCTATTGGTGGGGTGACAGGTAAGCTACTAACATGGATGAAAATTTCCTAACTGACAGAAAAATGAGGGCCGTAATCAGAGGCAAGGTATCGGATTGGAGGTATGTCACGAGTGGAGTACCACAGGGATCAGTTCTTGCACCGGTAATGTTCATTGTCCACATAAACGATCTACCAGTGGAAATACAGAATTACTGAACATGTTTGCTGATGATGCTAAGATAATAGGAAAGAAAAGAAACCTAGATGATTGTCATGCCCTTCAAGAAACCTGGACAAAATAAGTATATGGAGCAATACTTGGCAAATGGAATTTAATGTTAATAAATGCCATGTTATGGAATGTGGAATAGGAGAACATAGACCCCACACAACCTATATATTATGTGAGAAATCTTTAAAGAATTCTGACAAAGAAAGGGATCCAGGAGTGGTTCTAGATAGAAAACTGTCACNTACCACTGACTTTCTTGGAACTCATGGCATGATATATAATGAGAATTTTATGTTCAGAAACCAAAAAAGCACAAAACAATGACATTTTTCACAAAGAATTTAAGCCGATCATAATAGGCGGGAGACACGGTAACTGAAGCGCCACGCGCTCGGTGGACCCGTACGTGTATAACAAACTCTTGAGAACCAAGGTGAACAACTAGTACCGAATCGACTATTTCGAAGAAATTGAGTACGAGAACCGATAAATACATAACAGGGGCATACGAGAACTGAGGTTCCACTGTACTGTATATGAAAAAACACAGCTAAATGAGATGAGGACTCAAACTTAGTACCTTGTAACAATCATAGTATCCAAAACAGTGTATTTACTATTACAGTAAGGCCAGCCTTATAACAGAAGATGTGCGTCGACTATAACAGTGTGAGAGAGATTATCACAACGACATGAACCCCACCTTCAATACACACCATCAGTAATTTCAAAGCGTTACATGACAGAGTGCTGGAGAGACGGGATACCACGAGCGTAGCTCTCATCCTGTAACTACACTTGGGTAATTACACAGAAATCACAATATGTAGCGTGATATATCAAATGAACAAATCCACAAGGACTCATCACAACCCTTGTGGATTTGTTCATTTAATATATCACACTTATTGTGATTTGTGTGTGTGGTGAAGTAAGGGCATAGAGGTAGAACATCTGGTTGACAGAGCCCAGGTACATGGGCTGAAACAATTGTGTGAAACCTCGATTGTGCTTCGGAGAAGTTTTTGGGATCCTCTGAGTGCAGTAGTATTCCAGATTGCAATTCGGTTACCATCTTGTGGCACAATTGACTAAGGCGCATCTGGGAAAATCCTGTGCACAGGTTCGAACCCTCACCACAGCCCTTGTGGATTTGCCCACCTTTAAGCATTTGGCTGCACAATTAGATTTCTGAGGGATTTTGCCAAAGGCTCTTCAATCATAGAAAGCTTTTCAAGAAGCGCTCAGTCATCATCAGTTGGGTGTAATGTGTCGAGCACACTTCATTCACAATCGGAGAGCACAACTGTGTGGAATATTTCAGTCACAATTGAGGAGCATGAATGCTGCATGGAATATTTCATTCATAATCAGGGAGCACAACTGCTGTGTGGAATGTTTCGTTCATAATTAGGGAGCAAAGCTGCTGTGTGGAATATTTCATTCATAATCAGGGAGCATGACTGCTGCTTGGAATAGTTCATTCATAATCAGGGAGCACTGCTGTTAAATGGAGCATTACATACATTCATAATTTGGAAGCATGAGTGTTGCAGTCATAATCAGGGAGCCCAATAACTACGTGGACATTACGTTCATAATCAGGGAGCATGACGGCTTCATGGAGCATTACAGTCATAATCTGGGAGCATGACTGATGCATAGAACTTTACACTCATAATCAGCGAGCACAATTGCTGCATGGAATCGTTTTCGGCACACTTAAGTTACAACATTGACTCAAATTCCCAAGACATAAGCCAATGCATTAAATTAATAAAAAAAATTATTATGAATATGGTAAATAAATAGTACTTGATTTTTGGCAGCAAAAGCAGTTAGATAAGCAGCATAAACAGTACTTAATAGACAATAACTGCACATTTTTCTGGAGCGAACACAGCTGCAAGTATAATAAATACTTCAATATACAGTACTAGTATTCTAAAAATTTAAAATGAAACTTGGCATAATGCCCTAAATTGCTACACATAAATTTCGTCATAATGTTAAGCAAATAAATACAAATTCTACATCTCGTACTGGTTACAAAGGCATAGAATTTTCTGCGGCACTGAAAATAATATCGTACAGTACTGCCAAAATATGATTATGGGCACAGTACTTCAAACATGTCAGTGTGTGTGTGTGTGTGAACATTCAGAAAGCAAATATTTTTAATATGCATATAATTACAGTATATTTTTAATGTGTTCCCACTACCTCTTTCACTCAACTTTCCTTACTGCATATACCGTACAGACACCCTGTGTGTAAACTTTCACGGTGTTGTGTATAAAATATGCATGGAGAGAAAAATCATAATAACGTACCTTGAGGTTACCTTGAGGTGCTTTCAGGGCTTAGCGTCCCCGCGGCCCGGTCGTCGACCAGGCCTCCTGGTTGCTGGACTGATCAACCAAGCTGTTAGAACATACCTGAACAACAGTAACCCAACCCACACGTGCGTGAAATTAAATGAAAGTAATGATGGTTCGGCTCATCCTGGACCCTTGTCAAGTCGTAATAGGTACAGTATTAGTAAAAAATAAACGAAATTTGTAATGCATTAAATTAAAAAAGTAAAGAATTACATCAGTATGTAACTTGAACCATGTGCTGCCCTCGTGAATACTTCAAGGTAAACAAGCTTTACTTAACTTAAAAGCGTCATGTGTAAAAAGACACGGAATGTGGTTCCATCATGCTGCTTCTCGCTATGGACCACAGAGATAATACTATACATAATAATTAAAATGTATAGCAGAACATTAACATTATATCTTTATTTTAACACATCTATTCATATAATGTGAATTCATCAGTTCAGGATTTTAATGTTTGTATAGTGTTCTCGTTTCATATAGCAGATGCATCCTGACCACATACATTTGGTTGGCCATTGTGCTGTGCTCTCTCAAGCAATTTATCAATCACAAGTAGATTCTGTCCAGGTAGTTTTGAAGCATTTCAACCCATGGTTGGATGTCTACAATATTCAGTCTATGAAAGATTACATTTGCTCTGAGTAGAGGATGGTCAAAATGATCCACAGTACTGAAAAAAATATTGAATTTCATTACAAATCTATACAGTGTACACAATTTATATTTGTCAATAAAGTACAGTATATCAATCATTGTATTTTAAATAGTAATCTGCATCTTTAAAAGAAAATGTCTTTATGCTTGTCTATCCAAGGTTGGAGGCCAAACTTTCACATGCAAAGCATGTGGGGTATGAGGGTTTCATAGGCCAGTCGTGATCAGCTCCTGTGACAAACTTTTAGAAATATAGGCATCTACCTAACCCCCTTCCACCCTGTATGATTATAATGAAGTCTGAAATATTGATTGTGTTGCCCACAGAATTACTTAGCAGCTTCAGCAATTCATTACACAAATTTTAGGGGTTGAGTGGGGATGTTTGAAGAGTGGGACGGAGAGAGGGAAAAAAAAGTGGAGAAGGGAAAGAAGGGAGAGGAAAGAGAAGGGGGGAATATAGAAAGAGAAGAGAAGGGATAGAGGAAAAGAGGAGAGGGATAGAGAAAGACAGAGGAGGGAGATTGGGAGAGAGGAAAAAAGATACCTGGGCACAGCTGTGTACCTTCACTCTAATGTATAACCTTGCAGTCTAAGTTTGACCTATGCTCTATAGCACAATAACTTGAGCAACAATCTGGCACTGTGCACATAAACAACACTTTGCTAACATGCCAGAACAACACTGGATTTTTTTTTTTTACAAATTTTGCCATTCATGTACATATAACTTAACACTCCTGCTAAAGAAGACAATATTTACTTTTGTTATTTAATGTCCATCACCGCTCTTCATAAACACTGCGACAATTGTGTGTGTTATGCTATCAAAAAATACAGTCACTGAGAAAGGCCATGCCAAAGATTTTGTGAGGAGCCGGTCGGCCGAGCGGACAGCACACTGGACTTGTGATCCTGTGGTCCTGGGTTTGATCCCGGGCGCCGGCGAGAAACAATGGGCAGAGTTTCTTTCACCCTATGCCCCTGTTACCTAGCAGTAAAATAGGTACCTGGGTGTTAGTCAGCTGTCACGGGCTGCTTCCTGGGGGTGGAGGCCTGGTCGAGGACTGGGCCGCGGGGACACTAAAAGCCCCGAAATCATCTCAAGACAACCTCAAGATAACCATAAGGTCTACCACGTCAGGACCATTACACTTGCAAGTGGCCGTTGACTGAAAGTATCTATCTTACCTAATCGCACAAATATAAGCCCACCACATCAGTGAGTTTTTTCAAGCCTTCGAAAATGAACTGTTGTGGTCAGGAGTACTACAAGCCATTCTCTACAGTTTCTCCTAAATTATTTATTGGAATGATTTCCCAACATATTTAAAGGAAAACCCTGGAGTTAAAGGATCTTGAGTGTGCTCAAGTTGATATCTTGAGGTTATCTTGAGATGATTTCGAGGCTTTAGTGTCCCCGCGGCCCGGTCCTCGACCAGGCCTCCACCCCCAGGAAGTAGCCCGTGACAGCTGACTAACACCCAGGTACCTATTTTACTGCTAGGTAATAGGGGCATAGGGTGAAAGAAACTCTGCCCATTGTTTCTCGCCGGCGCCTGGGATCGAACCCAGGACCACAGAATCACAAGTCCAGCGTGCTGTCCGCTCAGCCGACCGGCTCCCAATGAGCCTGGTTCATTCACACTATTTTAAGGTGTAATCTTGAAATGGTGTAAAAATATGCCCTATTTTTCTAAAATAGGGCAAAAATCAAGCCCTATCTTCAAACAAATATAATTTAAAGGGCCTGACCCTGAGAAATACTGACAATGTGGGTTTAATCTATTTATAGTCAGGTTCTCCTGGTAGTTGTCCATCATACAAACGATTTAAATTAAACCTCGACTCTGTGAAACCTACCTTAAGTTTTTCCCCCATGCTCTTTGGGTATTAATGTTAACCTCTTTAATATAGCTGTAATCATGTTAATCAGTTTTGTATATTTGTTATTTTTATATACAAGAATTTTTACATTCTTGTACAGCCACTAGCGCGCACACAGCATTTCAGACAGCTAATTTTTCCCTGGAATATGACCCGCAAATCGTTTAACAACCGGGTACCCATCCACTGCTGGATGAACAGAGGCTACAGTTAAGGATTGGCGCCCAGTCAATCCTCCCTGGCCAGGATACGAACCCAGGCCAAAATGCTCGTGAAGCGCCGGGCGAGTGCTTTACCACTGTGTCATGGGGACTGCCACTATAGATATAAGACTTGTATAGATACAAGTCTAATAAGAAAATAGTTGCAGCCTTTGAGAAACCACTGAGCATATTTAAAAAATTATATATAATTTTTTTTTAGTCTACACTATTTTTGTTCACTATGGTATGGGCCCAGCTAAATGTGTTGAAGTTTCTTTACAGATACCTTCTCCTGGTAGCTGTCCATCACACGATTAGAAAGTAAAATTTAAACCCAGTGAAATTTACTCACAGCATGGGAAATATTTAGGTATGAATAGTAACTCTTTTAATATGGATCTAATCATATTTTTTTTAATATTTTTGTAGATGAACTCAACAGTAAGAAAAACAGTTGGTACCTTGAGCATATTTAAAGCAAAATTATAAGGCTTCATTATTGTTTTGAGTTTTATATAAAAACTATAGAATATTTAGTGAAAATTAGCTAAAGAAATGCAATTTTCAGAAATCTTGATTTCATGCAAATCTAAATCAGGTCTGGAACACTATGATCTGGATTTTGGAGGTGCCACTGTACGTGTCACTCATGAGCACAAGAGTTGTAGCTGTTGAAGACAATTACAATCTTCAGATAAACCCAGGCTCTCCTCCAATTAAAATACAAGTACAAGGTCAAGTCAAACTAAATTTTACAAGAACCTTGTTTTCCCAGCCAGCATATACCAGCACACCAGTCTCCGTGGTGTAGTGGCAAGACACTCGCCTGGCGTTCTGCGAGCGCTTTGTCATGGGTTCGTATCCTGGCCGGGGAGGATTTACAGGGCGCCAATCCTTAACTGTAGCCTCTGTTTAACTCAACAGTAAAATGGGTACTTGGTTGTAACAACGATTCTTTGCGGCGGGGATCGTATTCCAGGGACCTGCCCGAAACGCTACACGTACTAGTGGCTGTACAAGAATGTAACAACTCTTGTATATATCTCAAAAAAACAAAACAAAAAAATATACACATGTGCATTTTTATCAAGTCATACTGTAGTATTAGTATTATCATCATTATCCCAATTACTTTTCTTACCTCAGACATTTGCGAGTTCTGCTCACTACTTCCTGCCAGCCAACACCGACGACTCTAAATGCTGGAAACGCTCTACCAAAGGAGTATATACCTGCACAGATTTAAGAAAAATTAATATAGAATGAATTTGGAAAGTATTAAGCATATTTTGAATTTACAGTTTTGTTTAATGCTGTGAATGATTAATCTGCAGGCATCTCCAACTTAGAAAAAGAGAGGTATTCAATAAACTGGCATCGAATGTAATAAACAGCAATTTCTGGGTGCGTCCTGGTGGCTCTCTAACGCTACCATATCTGATGTAGGTGACATCAGTCGTGGAGTTCTTTGGCCCACCAGGGACCCAGAATCAGAACCTGGTCCCCCCTCACAGAGGTGCAAGGAGCCATGGCATTTACATATTGGATTATTCATTTATACCACCACCGAGGATGGCACCCAGAAAGTCTGAATCAAAACAAACCACAGCTGGCTGCCTCCGAGACCTACAGACTTAAAAACAACCATAGAACTCTACAAATTACGCAAGCAAATGATCAAGAATGAAATAAACTAGCGCCCACTCGTTCGCCGCACCCTCCCACTCATTTGAGGAAAGAAGGGGACAGGCCACATCTCACACACCATTCCACTGTCAGTTTAACGAATGGTGCAAGAGACCCCAACTTCCTGGGGAAGGGAAGGTGTAAGGTGCCCCCACACACAACTGTGCAAGGAACAGCCACCAAGGCAAAAGAAAAATAAAGGGGGGTCAGAGGAGGATGGCAGACCCCAGCACACATCAAGAGGAAAACTGACGGTGGGGCAGCCTGTGAGCCGTGGCCTGTCCCCCCCCCTCCTGAAACAAGGCGGAGGGTGGGATGAACGCATGGGCATTAGTTTTGTAACTTTTCTTCAAACATTTGTTTACACAATTTGGTGTGTTCCATGGCCATTTTAAACCTGCAAGATGGGACACCGCAAGCATAACTCCCATCCTCCAACTACACTTAGGTAATTAAACACACACCTACCTTATCAGCATCAGAATTTGGTTTGCATGCCAGTTTGAAGTCTTGTTTCTTAATTACTTCCTGGAACGTACCACCCACCATCCCGTGTTTCGCCCTATAAGCGGAGCCCAGACATGCTGAATTAGCAACCTCCTAGAATTGAAAACAGTACAGTATTTGGTTTAGTTTCACAAGTAAACATTCTTAACAAATACAGAAATAACTTTTCAATAACCCAGAATTGAATGTAATGAAATGCCTCCTTGGCATAGAAATGCCAAACTATCTTGCCGAGATTACACTATACTAAAAGATCACACCAGTCGTGGTAGTCCAGTTTGGTCTACTGGGGACCAGGGCCCAGAGTCACAAAGCAGTTACGCAAGTACTTACGAACATGTACATCTTTCCTCAATCTTTGACGGCTTTTGTTACATTTATTAAACATTTTACAAGTATGAAAACTTTCCAATCAACTGTTGTTATTGTTATAAACAGCCTCCTGGTGCTTCGGAGCTCATTAACTGTTTAATAATTGTAAACAAAGCCATCAAAGATTGAGTAAAGAAGTACACGTAGTACTGTACTTGCGTAACTGCTTCGTGAACCCGGGTCCAGAGCCAGAACCTGGCCCCCTACCCACACAAGAGGGGCAGGGAGCAGGTGACAATTCGCCGCCCCGCCACAAAAAGCCTCCAGAAAGTCATTGAAGCTTCACTGCCAACTGGAGAGGTTATAGCAAACCTAGGACAAAAAGAACCCAGGCCAAGACACAGAAAAGGAGGCAATATGATCACCACTTACAAAATACTAACAGGAATCGACCAAATTGACAAAGAGAAATTTCTGAAATCAGCAACTTCAAAAACAAGAGGACACAGATTCACGCTAAGGAAAATAAGGTGCAGAAAAATTATAAGAAAGTTTTCTTTTGCAGAGTGGTAGATGGTTGGAACAAGTTAGGTGAGAAGGGGGTGGAGGTCAAAACCATCAGTAGTTTCAAAGCGTTATATGACAAAGAGTACTGGGAAGATGGGACACCACGAGCATAGCTCTCATCCTGTAACTACACTTAGGTTATTACAGCTCAAAGTTGTAATGCATGCACACATGACTGACTGGGACCAAGACCATACCAGACCTGGAACTGGGACCAGGAAGCCACAAGGGGCTTTCCCCTGATGCCTTGGTTCAGACACTGAGCCAGGAACGATGGAAACCATGGCTAGGCTGGCCATCAAAAAGCCAAATGGATCACTTTCCTTGAGTACAACTCCAGACTGGACAGGACTCACAGCAACAACTGAACTGGGAAAAAAAGGTAACTGAACCTCCACATCAACCAGTCTATTCAAAAGGCATCCACTATGAGGGCCTCACAACTGGGAACGCAGCTACGTGGGGGGGAAGGTGCCGATTCTACACCAATGCAATGAAGTCCACCTTGAGGCAACTGATCATGCAAAACTAATAGAAGAACATGTCATCGACAGTCCACTTGCTGGAAATGGGACGGAAACGAGACAGCACATCCACAAGAATATTTGGCACACCCTGCATGTGACCTATGTGAAGAACCAAACCCCAAGAAACTAAAGGCCGAGCTACCTAAAATGTCCAGCTCCACAGGGCAATGCACCAAAGGGATGCCACCCAGTTCAGGCAATGAACCACTGGGTAACAGTTGAAGTGAAGCCGGAGTACGGAGCACAAAGGAAGCCTAATCCTCCTCCTCAGGGTATGCAGTAAAGCTGCAAACTAGAGTACCATGCAGTGTTCCTAATGAAACGGGTTGGACCACCAACCTCGGGCAGCCAGGTGAGCACTGGTCATGACTCCCACACCCAGGGGTGAGGTGTCGGAAAACATCAAGTTAGAGGGGAGGATGGCACCAGGGTACTCGATTCTAAACAAAAATTGCCAGTCCTGGGAGCAGTGAAATTGGCAGAAACAGAAAAACCAATACAACACTTGTAGACAAACTCTGCCCAGAGGAAAGACAATGTATTGTTGGTTGCAAACTAAAACAATTAAATTAAACTTATTGCAACATGACAAATGTTTAATTATCTTTTGTTGACATTATTTATATAAAATAATTTTACTTGAGCAATGCATATATGCTAACAATCATGGCATATTTCCTACCATGTAAAATAAGGTATGAATATTTAATGACAAATTTCTTCAAGGTAGGAAGACATAGTACTCCAATTAGTTCAGTATCTTGAGGTTATCTTGAGATGATTTCGGGGCTTTTTAGTGTCCCCGCGACCTGGTCCTCGACCAGACCTCCACCCCCAGGAAGCAGCCCGTGACAGCCGACTAACACCCAGGTACCTATTTTACTGCTAGGTAACAGGGGCATAGGGTGAAAGAAACTCTGCCCATTATTTCTCGCCGGCGCCCGGGATCGAACCCAGGACCACAGGATCACAAGTCCAGCGTGCTGTCCGCTCGGCCGACCAGCTCCCGAGTAAAGCATATGTCTCACAAGCTAAGCTAACCAGACCTTCACACCAACTTGTTAACTCACCATTGTGTACACGGGAGAGTTGAACACATCAGCCAAAACTTGTAAGACACTGTTGTTATTTGACGCTCCACCAGTGGCCAATACTCGCGTTCCGCTGCCTGTAAGTGACTTATATTCCGATTATCTACAAGACAATATATTTCCTAATTTGCAAACAGTAAGTCACCATAACATGGTTGAAAATTAGACACTCGACCCCACACACCCGAAAATAAAGGAAGTGGCGACATTTCTATCCAACCCTGACTATTACATGACTTCATAATGGTCCAGTATGGTCCAAAATGTTGTCACTTTCTTTATTTTTCAGATGTGTAGGCGAGTATTTTGTATGTTTGAAAACTATAGTTACCTAATTTTCACATGGCCACTTTATACCCCATACAAAACCCAGCATTGAATGCAATGAATTGAAATGCAATTTCTGGGTGAACCCCAGCAGCTCCCTGAAGCTAAATACCCATAGAGAATTCAAAATGGGTACTTAAAAGGAAGGGAAGAGCATCGCAGGTATCACAACAAAATCGAGACACTCGGTTGTGACACACGACCCAAAGCTACACAAGGGCGCCAAGAACGGGGAACATTGACATGATACCTGGCCACCAAGACCCAGTTCGACCAGCAAAACCATTGCGCCTGAATATTACCCCAGGACATAGTCGCAAAGACAGCCAAGAGAGAGGATTATTTCCAAACATCATGAGTGTGATGGAAGACCACAGGCTGGCTGGATTTAATGACATTACAGATGACCTGAGAAAGATGAACAGGGGACCAAGGAAATCAGATTAACCCACAAAGAATCCACCAAGGCAAAACCGGTGGCACAAATGGAAGCAGCAAAGGTCCAGCACTGGGGACGACGCATGATGCACCCCGGAGACCATGTGATCCGAGTAACGTGTACAGTATTTATAGTCTTATGTCCGTAATCAGTTCATTATTATTTGTAAAAATAAGATCTAGGGTGTTTTCTCTTCTAGTTGGTTCTATTATTTGCTGATTTAAAGCGAGTCAGTCACACATGCAGATAATGATAACAATAACGTGGGTGAAGAAATGTTGACCAGACCACACACTAGAAGATGAAAGGACGACGATGTTTCGGTCCGTCCTGGACCATTATCAAGTCGTTGGTGATGAAACGAGGGAGGCATGAGCATATGGCAAGAGGAAAAAAATGTAGAGGAAGGTAAGAGCACGGTGAAAGGTACGGAAGGAATAGGTGAAATAATAGGGTGTAAGGGGATAATAAAAGAAGTAAGAATGGGAACGTAAGAAAAAGAAGACAGAAAAAGAAAAAAAAACAGGAAAAAAAGGAAGGTAGATTTATGTTAGGTCACGTTTGTTAGAAAGTTTAGAACATTTGAGTATGTACTATGAAAGGGAAGAGTCAACAGACACAAAGCCAGGTTCATGTTGGGTAGGTTCATCAACTTGATAAGGGTCCAGGATGGACCGAAACATCGTAGTCTTTTCATCTTCCGGTGTGTGGTTTGGTCAACCTGTCACACATCTGCAAAAGGTTATTTTTAGCGTGACTGTTCATGTAGACTACTTCCTGGAATTCTCTCTGGCATAGCAATATTTGCGACATTTTTTCCTTTTAGATACCGTAAATTTAAATCAGCAAACAAGATAATGTTCTGGACAGGGCTTATGAGGCTTTTCTAAGCAGTATTCTATTTTCATCAGTTGGTCTTTAAGGATTTGCATCTGGTAATTTATATACAAGGAAGAATCGACGCTAAACTTGAGCAACAGCAGTTCTGCCAGCACTGAACAATAAGAGGCAAAAGTACTCAGCATGAGATGTCAATAAAGAAACACCAAGAAAGGAACAAAAGCACCACATGAATGGAGACAGAAGAATGACGATGAAAGGAAAGGAAGTGGCAAAAAAGCATCAAGCAACCTCATACTGCGGTCGGTAAGACTACTGCAGGCAGGACACCATCAATTCAGCCACCTACTTGCCATACACCTGGTTGGTTGATACCTGGTTGATGGGGTTCTGGGAGTTCTTCTACTCCCCAAGTCCGGCCCGAGGCCAGGCTCGACTTGTGAAAGTTTGGTCCACCAGGCTGTTGCTTGGAGCGGCCCGCAGGCCCACATACCCACCACAGCCCGGCTGATCCGGAACTTCTCTTAGAAAACAGTCCAGTTTCCTCTTGAAGATGTCCACAGTTGTTCCGGCAATATTTCTTATGCCCGCTGGGAGGACGCTGAACAAGCGAGGACCTCTGATGTTTATACAGTGTTCTCTGATTGTGCCTATGGCACCTCTGCTCTTCACTGGTTCAGATGGTGATAAAGACATATCAGAAAGACCAGATGCATAGACCCGAGGAGAAGGTTGAACCAGTGAGACATGTCACTGGACTGATCTTCTGAAAGAGGAGCCACAGGAAAAAGCACCCAGATTCAGACACCGATTAAACAGCACCCGAAACCAAGGCTGAACCAACCACCAAGGAACCAGAAGGACTATCTTTTCCTGGTAGGACTCCAACCTGGCCAGAACCAAGAGCAACAGCTGGATGGGGAAAAAGGGGTAAAGAAATGCCCACCTTGACCAGTCCAGTTGAAAGGGATCCACTGTGAGGGCCTTGCAATTGGGGAATGGAGTCGCATTGTGTAAGGGGTTGATTCCAAGCTGACTCAAGGAAATCCACCTTAGTCTGCATGAATGTCTTGTAAAGACACTGGAAAGAAGCAGTATCAACAGTCCATTTCATAGAGATGAGAAGGAAGCAAGACTGTGACAGCGTTGTACACACAGCAAACGTGAACAGTACGGAGAACCAAACACTGAGAACCCAGTAGACAAGCGACCTGCAGCATCCAGCTCCAAAGGGCAAGGGACCAAAGGGAGTCCCCTTCAGTTAAGCCAATGAACCACCGGAAAACAGTCCAAATGAAGCCGAAGCTTGGCGCCCACAGAAATCTGAATACTCCACAGGGCATGCCATACTGCCACAGACTCCCACATGTGCTGTGCACACAATGGAACAGACCCAGCCAATAACCCTGGGTGGCCTGGTGAGCGCTGGTCATGAAGCCCCAGCCCAGAACCTATGCATCTATAGGAACATCAAATGAGGGCAGAGGAAGGCACCAAGAAATTCAACCCTGAAAAGCCCAAAGAAGCAGCTGGTGAAGCAGCAACCGACAAAAGGATGATTGAGGCCTGAACCTGAAAGTTGAGCTACAGGAATACCGGTAAAAGGCTCAAAATCAGATCCACCAGAAGAATCTCTGATGTCACACACTACCCTGTGAAAAAAAATAAAGGCACAGTTCAAGCTCCAGTATATAAGAGTGACTCTGGGTCACCTCAACACCAGTAAGTGGCATGGCTGCTGCAGGAGCAGAGTCACTGGAGGAAGGGAAAGTGATGCACTGAGAGACCTATACGAGGCCCAGCCAAGTCCAAACCTAAGTGGAACAAAACTGAGACTTCCACCAGTTCAGCAGTAACCCAAACCTGGTGAGCTGAGAAAGAACCAAGTCCTGGCTAGCAGATACACTGAATGACTAGGGGCTCATACCCACCAATCCTCAAGATAGGCCAGAACATGAACCCCCAACAAATGAAGACAAGCCACCACAACTTGAGCCAATTTTGTTGACCAATCCACACACTAGAAAATGAATGAACGACGGCGTTTCGGTCTGTCCTGGACCATTCTCAAGTCGACTGTCCAGGACGGACCGAAACGTTGTCGTCCCTTCATTTTCTAGTGTGTGGATTAGTCAACATACTTCAGCCACGTTATTGTGACTCAACACCTGCAATTGAGCCAATTTGGTGAAAACACAGGAAGCCCGAGTCAAGCCGATGGGAAGAACCCTGATGCGGCAAGCTTGATACCCCATGACAAAAGCTACCCAATTCCTGAATCTCGGGAGTATATGTCAGTAAGCATCCCTGAGGTCCAGAGAAATCAAGGCCAAGCCTCCAACACAAGGCAAACCTGGGCCAGAGTGTTCATGTCGAAACTGGAGCAGGGAATGAATATGTTCAACCCTGAAAGATTGAAAATGAAGCAGAGCTCTATTGAGTACCATTTTGAGACCAGGAAGAGACGAGACACTCAGCGAAGAGCAATGGTCATTACAACCACTTCTTTCTAAATGTTAGGAATTCTAAATGTTAGGAATTCTAAATGTTAGTCAAATCCAGTTAGTGTCCAGAATGATATAATCTAGATTTTAGAGAGTACACTGGACTGATAATGGATAAAAGTAAATGATTTTATATGTAAAATAAAATAACATATATGTACTATATTCTAAACAGAATATGAAACTGTACACACATTATCGCTAGCAAAATGCAGTATACAGTTCATGCAGTATTTCTTACCTATGTTAAATCCCAACTTTTCTGCATACACTCGTTTGGCAACCAGCTGCCCTTCAACTAGTGCTCGAACCTCTACTTCTCGACTTGTAAAACGTGACACGGCATCATCTGCCTTATTGAAGCGGAAGACGCCTTCAAGATCAGGTGTGATTTCACGCATGTGATAATATATACCTAAGGAGAAAATGATTATTTTTAAATATTCATAGCAGGTTATCTTGAGGTTATCTTGAGATGATTTCGGGGCTTTTTAGTGTCCCCGCGGCCTGGTCCTCGACCAGGCCTCCACCCCCAGGAAGCAGCCCATGACAGCTGACTAACACCCAGGTACCTATTTTACTGCTAGGTAACAGGGGCATAGTGTGAAAGAAACTCTGCCCATTGTTTCTCACCGGCGCCTGGGATCGAACCCAGGACCACAGGATCACAAGTCCAGCGTGCTGTCCGCTCGGCCGACTGGCTCCCTAGGTTAGCACACTGAACTTTGAGAATATAATGGCCTGAATATAAGATAACCAAACCACACACACCAGAAGATGAGATGACATTTCAGTTCTTTCTGGACCATTATCAAGTCGATTGCGAATGGTTCAGGACGGACCGAAACGTCGTCGTGCCTTCATCTTCTGGTGTGGGGTCTGGTCAACACATCTTCAGCCATGTTATTGTGACTCTTCATCTCCGCCTGAATACAAACCTGTTAGATTTACACCGACTCATCCGCATCTCATTAGTTACGCGAGAGGACAATAAATGCCAAACTCAAAATATTGACAGTACTGTATATGGTATACAAACACCTTACTATCTGCATTTAACCATTAATAGTAATCTACTAGAGTACTGCTATACTTCACCAATATCAGTGTATTAGCATCAAATGGAAAATATTTGTCAGATTACACAAAAATTCTGTAGGTAAACTATGACTGGGAAATCACGTTTGAAATTAAGAAGCCTAACCATAAGTAATTTATTGGTTTCAGCAGATAAAATCCACCAGGAAAATTGCAGAAACATTAGTCCATTTTTTTATCATCACGAGAGAATGATCAGAAGCGAATTAGATACTGAAGTGAGAAACTGTGCTGTTGACTAAGACACGATCCATTCAGGCTGAAAAAGAATAAGAGGGGAAGACTCTTATCATTTCTGCTCATCAAGAGAGCAACACATTCATGACTGATTCATAGCATGTATACTAGGCTATCCAATGCCACAAGGAAAATACATTAACCCCTGCACTGCACACCTGGTTTCGGCAAAAACTTCTTAGGGCAATTGTCAAGGACATATTCTTGTTGTTTTTATAAATATTCAGGTAATTTTAATGTCAAAATGTTTACAAACTCAACTATTTTCATTTAAAAACACAAAGAGTAATGAAAACATTAAAAAGCATTCAAATATAGCCTAATTAAACAAAAAATAGCGCAACTCTCAGAGCGCCTAAAGGCGCTTTGCGCAGTGCAGGGGTTAACTCATATTCTCTCCAGCAGATACGTCGATAGTAAGCGAATGTGCAAATATGCATTGTAAGCCATCGGTAGAGTAGCCTGGTGGAACCTGGCAAACATTTTTGTATGAGCAGCAAGGTGTAGTGACAATTAATATTTTTAATAGCGAGTTACTTCTGGTTTTATATTTAACAATTTATGTATACATTATTTCTGTAAAGCACTTGGCGAGTATGTTGTTGTTGTAAGTGGTGATATACTTTGAAAAACACCAGACTACCAGGTGGTAGTGTTAGACAAGAACAGCACCACACTACCAGATGGTGGTGTTGGACAAGAACAGCACCACACTACCAGATGGTGGTGTTGGACAAGAACAGCACCACACTACCAGATGGTGGTGTTGGACAAGAACAGCACCACACTACCAGATGGTGGTGTTGGACAAGAACAGCCTATATTTCTGAAGCCAGAACAGAATTTTCACACAATCCCCCCCATGAACTCTGGCTCTGTCATCTAGGAATGTGCTACCTCTGACACTCCTCTTTCAATACACAGAGTGTTATCACACTAACGTGACTGTATCAATGCGAAAATTCGTAGGACCCTTTATGAAGGTTTGAACCTATGCGGTGCGTGTTTCCACCAGTTCGAATCCTTATTACGGCTTCCTCATACTTCCCAACACATGCATTCTGGTCTCTTTCTCATTGATGCAATCACATTAGTGCGATAACTCTTTGTATAATAATAATAATAATAATAATAATATTAATACAGTAATAATAGTTTATTTAGAGAAAGTACATACATACAAAATGAGTTACAAGACGAATGTTGGATTTCTAGATACAGCAAGTACATACTGTGCCTAAAGCCACCAATACACACAGCGTTTCGGGCAGAAGCATTAGTGATATAACTGGCTGGCAAGTTGGCAGAGGACTGAGCTTAGGGCCACCTAGTACCGGTAATTGGTATTAACAAGTTCGAGTTAGTTTTGAGTGAATTATTTTGCCTGTTTAAATTGTTAGGGAAGTTGTTTGGCAGTTTCAAGGATTCACTTCTTTTGAACCCAGCAGTTGTCCGTAAAGCTTCGCTGACTTTCCGGATGCTTTCCCGGTGACAATGGAGGATGTCATTTGCGCTCTGCACTTGTGAGGTGTTTCAGGTTCTGGTCTCTGGTAGGCCAAACCGAACTCCTGTGGCCTATGTAATGTCTGAAGAATGGAGCAATTTCAGTGACCTAGCCACAGGAAGCCACCAAGGGACTCCTCAAGGAATATGTAATATAGACATTAGACAATACGTTACAATCATTCCACGTTTTACAAATGCTCACCTGAACTATTTGCTCAAATACAATAGTTAAAAAAAAAAGAATCTACATAATACCAATATTTCCAAATTGCCCCGCGGAGTCATGTCTAGCAGCTGGCTGAAGAGGTCCCAAGAGCCGTCAGCGCACTCGTCTCGAATTTTTTCACGTGTCAGAGATCCATTTTTGAAGCTGAAAAACAAATACATGATATATATTTATAGTTTTGTGGCATATAATTTATTCTTGGGTGACTTTCAAAGTTTTGTATTTGCCGACAAACAGCACAACTTCCCAACACATGTATACTGTCAGCACATCTTTCTGCCACACATATTGTCAGCACAGCTTCCTGTCATACACACACTGTCACAGCACAGCTTCCTGTCATACACACTGTCAGCACAGCTTCCTGTCATACACACACTGTCAGCACAGCTTCCACACACAGTCATACACACACTGTCAGCACAGCTTCATACACACTGTCAGCACACACACACACTCACTGGTTAGGACAGCTTCCTGATACACATACACAGGCAAATATGATAAAAGACAAGAGTCACCCCTTAACGGTGACATTTAATGGAGTGAAACAAACAATGGAAGTGTTTAGGAATGCCAGGAAATTGTAGAATGATGAGGATGGGAAGCAAGATAAGACCTCTCAAAGGAAGACTGAAAAAAGCTAAAACTAAACCTTGATTTTTTTTTTTCTGCAAGATGATAGGGATTATGAAATGGTACATTAAAACAAACAAGCAAAATGATTAGAGGAAAGGAGGAGTAAAGGACACAGGAAGACAGAACATGTTCCTGAAAACTGCATATGTAGAACTAACACAGATGAAGTGAGATAAAAAATACTGGAGCTAAACGATTAAGATGTCAAATGTTGTTGCACTGAGACACAACTTGAAGAAAATGTATTAAGATGAAGTCATATTCCCCAGGGGCTACTGAATTTGGAGATATGACAAATAAATTAGGTGGTGTTACTGTGCTGGCAAAAAAAAAAACAAGGGAGGGAAGAACCACCCCTCTGGCGAGCAGACAAGCAGTGAGTACTCACTACTTGTACTCACCTAGCAGTAACTAGGTGAGTACAAGCAGACGGCTGGGAGCCCACACTAACTAGTCATCGAGGTAGGCCAACACACGAACACCTAGCAGACGTAGACGGACCACCACGAACCGGGTAAGATGCATGAAAACGAGGTGCTAGATGCCAGCCAACAGAAGGCAACGAAAATGGGAAGCATGCCGCCCCCACCACAAGCTCAGCTCAGCATTCCACTTCAACTGATTTTTCAGGCATCCCTGTTTACAGGAGTTGTAGCTGATGTGTAGAAAAAGGCTAACATAGTTCCAATCTACAAAGTGGAAGCAGGGAAGACCCCCTTAACTATAGACCGGTATCATTGACAAGTGTAATAGTCAAAATATTGGAAAAAATAATTAAAACTAAATGGGTAGAACACCTGGAGAGAAATGATATAATCAGACAGACAGTATGGTTTTCGATCTGGAAGATCCTGTGTAACGAACTTACCGAGTTTTATGATTGTGCCACAGAGATTTTACAAGAAAGAGATGGTTGGGTTGACTGCATCTATCTGGACCTAAAAGAGGTTTTCGATAGAGTTCCCACAAGAGTTGTTCTGGAAACTGGAACATATTGGAGGAGTGACAGTAAGCTACTAACATGGATGAAAAATTTCCTAACTGACAGAAAAATGAGGGCCGTAATCAGAGGCAAGGTATCGGATTGGAGGAATGGCACGAGTGGGGTACCACAGGGATCAGTTCTTGCACCAGTAATGTTCATTGTCTACAAA
>WNGS01162923.1:3609064-3624014 GCA_020271785.1 Procambarus virginalis | reverse complement strand
TGTTCTCCAGAGCCCTTGTATGTTCTCCAAAACCATGTTATGTTCTCCAGACTCCTAGTATGTTCTCCTAAGCGCCTAGTATGTTCTCCAGAGCCCTGTTATGTTTTCCAAAACCCTGTTATGTTCTCCAGAGCCCTAGTATGTTCTGAGCGCCTAGTATGTTCTGAGCACCTAGTATGTTCTCCAGAGCCCTGTTATGTTCTCCAAAGCGCCTAGTATGTTCTCCAGAGCCCCTAGTATGTTCTCCAAAGCGCCTAGTATGTTCTCCAGAGCCCGTAGTGTGTTCTCCAGAGCCCCTAGTATGTTCTCCAGAGCCCCTAGTGTGTTCTCCAGAGCCCTAGTATGTTCTCCAGAGCCCTAGTATGTTCTGCAGAGCCCTAGTGTGTTCTCCAGAGCCCCTAGTATGTTCTCCAGAGCCCTAGTATGTTCTCCAGAGCCCTAGTATGTTCTGCAGAGCCCTAGTGTGTTCTCCAGAGCCCCTAGTATGTTCTCCAGAGCCCTAGTATGTTCTCCAGAGCCCTAGTATGTTCTCCAGAGCCCTAGTATGTTCTGCAGAGCCCTAGTGTGTTCTCCAGAGCCCCTAGTATGTTCTCCAGAGCCCTAGTATGTTCTCCAGAGCCCTAGTATGTTCTCCAGAGCCCTAGTATGTTCTGCAGAGCCCTAGTGTGTTCTCCAGAGCCCCTAGTATGTTCTTCAGAGCCCTAGTATGTTCTCCAGAGCCCTAGTATGTTCTCCAGAGCCCTAGTATGTTCTCCAGAGCCCCTAGTGTGTTCTCCAGAGCCCTAGTGTGTTCTCCAGAGCCTTAGTGTGTTCTCCAGAGCCCTAGTATGCTCTGCAGAGCCCGTAGTATGTTCTGCAGAGCCCCTAGTGTGTTCTCCAGAGCCTTAGTGTGTTCTCCAGAGCCCTAGTGTGTTCTCCAGAGCCCTAGTGTGTTCTCCAGAGCCCTAGTGTGTTCTCCAGAGCCTTAGTGTGTTCTCCAGAGTGCTAATATGTTCTCCAGAGCCCTAGTGTGTTCTCCAGAGCCCCTAGTATGTTCTCCAAAACTGTTAGAGTTCTCTGGTGCTCCTGTTCACCCACGGAGTGTTCACTGTTGTCTTCTACAGGGACGCCTGGAGCCGGCTCCTCCTAGATTACAACTCCCAGCACAATGTTTACCCACGGACCCGACGGCAGCTGCAGGTGTGTGTCCCCCCCCCTGCTGTCAACAGTGACAGGTGTGTGTTGTACCTCCCCCTGCTGTCAACAGTGACAGGTGTGTGTTGTATCCCCCCTGCTGTCAACAGTGACAGGTGTGTGTTTACCCCCCTGCTGTCAACAGTGACATGTGTGTGCTGTACGTCCCCCCTGCTGTCAACAGTGACAGGTGTGTGTTACCCCCTCTGCTGTCAACAGTGACAGGTGTGTGTTGTACCCCCTGCTGTCAACAGTGACAGGTGTGTGTTGTAACCCCTGCTGTCAACAGTGACAGGTGTGTGTTGTACCCCCTGCTGTCAACAGTGACAGGTGTGTGTTGTACCCCCTGCTGTCAACAGTGACAGGTGTGTGTTGTACCCCCTGCTGTCAACAGTGACAGGTGTGTGTTGTATCCCCCTGCTGTCAACAGTGACAGGTGTGTGTTGTATCCCCCTGCTGTCAACAGTGACAGGTGTGTGTTGTATTCCCCCTGCTGTCAACAGTGACAGGTGTGTGTTGTATTTCCCCTGCTGTCAACAGTGACAGGTGTGTGTTGTATTCCCCCTGCTGTCAACAGTGACAGGTGTGTGTTCCCCCTGCTGTCAACAGTGACAGGTGTGTGTTGCCCCCCGGCTGTCAACAGTGAAAGGTGTGTTGTATCCCCCCTGCTGTCAACAGTGACAGGTGTGTGTTCCCCCCTGCTGTCAACAGTGACAGGTGTGTGTTGTACCCCCCTGCTGTCAACAGTGACAGGTGTGTGTTCTATCCATCCCTGCTGTCAACAGTGACAGGTGTGTGTTGTATCCCTCCCTGCTGTCAACAGTGACAGGTGTGTGTTGTATCCCCCCTGCTGTCAACAGTGACAGGTGTGTGTTACCCCCTACTGTCAACAGTGACAGGTGTGTGTTACCCCCCTACTGTCAACAGTGACAGGTGTGTCTTACCCCCCCTGCTGTCAACAGTGACAGGTGTGTTGTATCCCCCCTGCTGTCAACAGTGACAGGTGTGTGTTACCCCCCTGCTGTCAACAGTGACAGGTGTGTGTTACCCCCTACTGTCAACAGTGACAGGTGTGTCTTACCCCCCCTGCTGTCAACAGTGACAGGTGTGTTGTATCCCCCTGCTGTCAACAGTGACAGGTGTGTGTTACCACCCTGCTGTCAACAGTGACAGGTGTGTGTTACCCCCTCTCTGCTGTCAACAGTGACAGGTGTGTGTTACCCCCCCGCTGTCAACAGTGACAGGTGTGTGTTACACCCCTCTGCTGTCAACAGTGACAGGTGTGTGTTGTGTCCCCCCCTGCTGTCAACAGTGACAGGTGTGTGTTGTACCCCCCCTGCTGTCAACAGTGACAGGTGTGTGTTGTACCTCCCCCTGCTGTCAACAGTGACAGGTGTATGTTACCCCCCCTGCTGTCAACAGTGACAGGTGTATGTTACCCCCGCCTGCTGTCAACAGTGACAGGTGTGTTGCCCCCCTCCCTGCTGTCAACAGTGACAGGTGTGTTACACCCCCCCCTGCTGTCAACAGTGACAGGTGTGTGTGTTTGTGCCCCCTCTGCTGTCAACAGTGACAGGTGTGTGTTCCCCCCTGCTGTCAACAGTGACAGGTGTGTGTTCCCCCTTCCCCCTGCGGTCAACAGTGACAGGTGTTTGTGTTACCCCCCCTGCTGTCAACAGTGACAGGTGTGTGTTCCCCCCTGCTGTCAACAGTGACAGGTGTGTGTTCCCCCTTCCCCCTGCTGTCAACAGTGACAGGTGTTTGTGTTACCCCCCCTCTGCTGTCAACAGTGACAGGTGTGTGTTATCCCCCCTGCTGTCAACAGTGACAGGTGTTTGTGTTACCCCCCTGCTGTCAACAGTGACAGGTGTGTGTTACCCCCCTGCTGTCAACAGTGACAGGTGTGTGTTACCCCCCTGCTGTCAACAGTGACAGGTGTGTGTTACCCCCCTGCTGTCAACAGTGACAGGTGTGTTACCCCCCTCCCTGCTGTCAACAGTGACAGGTGTGTGTGTTACAGGTGTTGTGGCGTGATGAGAAGTTCCGAGCCAAGAAGAGGTGCAGGATGGAACAGGTGAGGCTCCTCCACCATCAACCTGGTACCTGGTGGTAAACCGTCTGACGGGTCGTGTTGTAGGGGCAGACAAGATGGGTAGTGAGGGGGTTAACAGTGAGGTAAAGAATGGGGAAATTATAATAGCCTATTAACACTAGTCAAAGAGTCGTGTTCTCTATGTTCCTGTGTCGTTCATAACATAAACAGTCAACGGCTTTATTCAAATTTAAATTTAAACTGTTGCTGTCGGATTCAAGAGTACCAGATCCTATTGGTTCTGCTAAAATTTAAATTAATCTATTGCTGTCGGATTCAAGAGTACCAGATCCTGTTGGTTCTGCTACAATTTAAATTTAAACTGTCGCCGTCGGATTCAAGAGTACCAGATCCTGTTGGTTCTGCTAAAATTTAAATTTAAACTGTCGTTGTCGGATTCAAGAGTACCAGATCCTGTTCGTATTCTGAAGCTTTTTCAAATTGCCTTACTAGGCATATCTGCCCGTCCTCATAAACCAAAGTCAAAGACCATTCCATCCACCCGCCAAACCCCTTAGCTGTTTATAAATGAAAAACAGTTTACACACGACTCACAACTGCTGCCGTCCGAACACTTCCGGAACAAGTGCTTCACTGACGACTGGTGTTCGAACCCAAGGCTGTAAATGCTTCACCCACGTACTACAAATACCAATAATCGCCAACAGAACCTAAACACCTAACCCTAACCTATGCCTATATATGCACAATATGCTAATATATCATAATATTAATTATATTTGAGAAAATTTATATTTTGAATGAACAGCATGTTAAAATTGATGAATTTATCTATGGGGTCGACCGTTGGATGGAATGGACTTGAGTCGAGGACGGGTTGAATATCTGGGGTGCAAATTCTTGATTAATAAGTTGTAAACTAACTAATAATAATTTATTGTGTCTGGGACAGGCTGCCAGTTTAGATATATGCTATAGGTTAGGCTTATATCTAAGTCTCTTCATGGACTAAATTAGTCCATAGAATGGTAAACCCGTGGAACCGCCTACCCGCCGAAGCCGTAAATCTCAAATACTTCAATTTAAATTTGAAACGTTCTTCAGTAGAAATGGGGGCACCTTTGACTAGTCGCCGGCTTCTTGTCCCCATGGAGACCACTTGAGAGGTATCCCTCAGGTAAATTCAAATAAACCATAGAGACAAAATAATATGCTAATTGGAGAATACAATAGTTAATGTTTCGACTGACTCCGTTTTCTTCGGAGGAACTGCACACAGTTGTTGAAAATGGGAAATTTGTCTTGCTTAAAAAAATGATATCTATTTAGAGGTAAACTACAGTATATTGGTTATATAAGCTTATCCGGACACGTTCTAACCTAACTATAGTAGTGGTTATACCTTATCCAGACACGTTCTAACCTAATCATAGCTGTGGTTACACCTTATCCAGTCGTGAAGGGCCAGCAGGTCCGAGCGGGAATGACACTTGTCATTGGCACATGACAGCCATGGCTCCCTGACCAGGCACTCTCCAGTGCCCGTGGGGGGTGTAGTGTAGCTCTTGGGCCCTGCCTCTTGGCCTGTTGTATCCGGGTGCCAGGAGGGAGGTGCCTGTATTGGCACACCTTATCGCAGTGCATGTCATATTGCAATAGACTTATTGCACACACACGTTATATATTGCAATAAAGTTATTGCATACATATGAGATATTGAGATATACAGCCAAGTGTCTCTTTTTGTCTCGAATACGTGTCAAACTATCCATGTATTGTTCTTTTTATTCCTCAGTTGGAAAATGGCGTGTCGTCCCATATTGCTCTCGATATTGTGTATGTAGTGATCATGTCCTTCTCTGAAGTGGTTGGGTTGAGTTCACTTAACCTCTCTGTAGCACAGTTCTCATATTTCCGGTTAAAGCTTGGTTGTAAGTCTTAAAACTTAAATTAAAGTGGCGTAGCAGAGTGGGCTTCGTTCTCGGCTCACTGTCAGACACTAGTCTGACTTTTATTGTGTTCATTGTCTTTAAAGAATCTTTTATGTTACTGAACGTCATTCAGATATTATACCTGAGGGCCACTATAACCCTAGTGGCCTCGACGAGGACAGGAAGCCAGCGGCTTGTCGAAGGCCCCACCATTATATATTGGTGGGGAAATATATCATGTCAGTACACATTAGATTAAGTTATTGAATACATGTCTTAATTAATATGTGTAGCTCATGTTGATGTGTTTGTAATGAGGAGGAGGAGGAGGCTAGCGGCGGCGCGGGTGAGGACCGGGCCCCAGCAAGCACGGGGCCGAGCATGAGGTGTGAGGACCGGGCCCCAGCAAGCACGGGGCCGAGCATGAGGTGTGAGGACCGGGCCCCAGCAAGCACTTGGCCGAGCATGAGGTGTGAGGAGCGGGCCCCAGCAGGCACGGGGCCGAGCATGAGGTGTGAGGAGCGGGGCCAGACGGATAGTGTCCTCACTCCGCTCCTCACAGTCATCAAGAGGGAGGATGAGGACTTCACCGCTGGGGAGTCCGCTGCTACTAGCCCGACTGTCACCTGGCGTCGGCAGACGCCGGCTCGGCGTCCCCCGACGCCTACCACGCTCGTTCGAGTTCACCGGGCGGCGTCCGTTCCTCTCCCTCGCCTGGCTTATGCATCAACGCCAACCCAGGTATGTCCAGCGTGCTTATTGTGGCTTGTCGGCTTGCTTTCTCTGGGGTTAGATTCACGAAGCAGTTACGCAAGCACTCACGAACGTGTACATCTTTCCTCAATCTTTGACGGCTTTGGTTACATTTATTAAACAGTTTACAAGCATGAAAACTTGCCAATCAACTGTTGTTATTGTTATAAACAGCCTCCTGGTGCTTCGGAGCTCATTAACTGTTTAATAATTGTAAACAAAGCCGCCAAAGATTGAGAAAAGAGGTACAGGTTCGCAAGTGCTTGCGTAACTGCTTCGTGAATCTGGCCCCCAGGTTCGCAAGTGCTTGCGCAACAGCTTCGTGAATCTGGCCACGGGTTCGTAAGTGCTTTCGTAACTACTTCGTGAATCTGGTCCCAGGTTCGCAAGTGCTTGCGTAACTACTTCGTGAATCTGGCCCAGGTTCGCAAGTGCTTGCGTAACTACTTCGTGAATCTGGCCCCAGGTTCGCAAGTGCTTGCGTAACTACTTCGTAATCTGGCCCCCAGGTTCGTAAGTGCTTGCGTAACTACTTCGTGAATCTGGCCCCAGGTTCGCAAGTGCTTGCGTAACTACTTCGTGAATCTGGCCCCAGGTTCGCAAGTGCTTGCGTAACTACTTCGTGAATCTGGCCCCAGGTTCGTAAGTGCTTGCGTAACTACTTCGTGAATCTGGCCCCAGGTTCGCAAGTGCTTGCGTAACTACTTCGTAAATCTGGCCCAGGTTCGCAAGTGCTTGCGTAACTACTTCGTGAATCTGGCCCCAGGTTCGCAAGTGCTTGCGTAACTACTTCGTGAATCTGGCCCCAGGTTCGCAAGTGCTTGCGTAACTACTTCGTGAATCTGGCCCCAGGTTCGTAAGTGCTTGCGTAACTACTTCGTGAATCTGGCCCCAGGTTCGCAAGTGCTTGCGTAACTACTTCGTGAATCTGGCCCGGCCCCTAAAATAATAAATATCTATCATTTATATGTTATAATGGTTGTAAACTTGTGTCAGGAGAGGACGACCCAGTGAGTCCCCTGCCGGTGGAGACGCAGATGGACTCGTCCAGCAGCAGCTGGCCAGGGGACAAGGTGGACCCACCGGAGGAGTCAGGGGCGTCGCCCCCAGCCAGCGACGGCCATTATGGAGGCGGGAATGAGGATGCCAGGTCGCCAGCCCCTCCCTGGCGCCAGCAGGCCGACGGCCCTCCCGTCACCACCTCTTATGCTCACCAGAGTGAGCGAGAGTATCACAGGTTTGGTAATAATTATTCACAAATGCAGGCGATGAGTCACAATAACGTGGGCGAAGTATGTTGACCAGACCACACACTAGAAGATGAAGGGACGACGATGTTTCGGTCCGTCCTGGACCATTCTCAAGTCGATTGTGAGGATGGCATTCTTACAATCGACTTGAGAATGGTCCAAGACGGACCGAAACGTCGTCGTCCCTTCACCTTCTAGTATTTTGTCGTTCGGGTCCGCCCTGGACCATTCGAAAATCGATTGTGAGGATGTCATTCTCACAATCGACTTGAGAATGATCCAACATCCTGGTTCAGGCAGGACTCACTCTAGTGGATATCCAACATCCTGATGACATTGTAGACAGATAAATTTTCTACACAGTGATTGTAGGCTGCTATAGGCTTGAAGATATAAAAAAGTATCTACATAAATGACGAAGAAAGAAATTCATAATTTTTTAATATCCAATTATTATCAGGCTGATTATAATTATTATTACTTGTTCATCAACTCATTTTTGTTAATAATATGTTGAGAAAACATGATGATAAGTTTGATATTTGAATTGGTTGTATCTCGGTAAATATATGTGTTAAAGCCTTAATATTTAAAATTAGCAAAGAAAGAGTTATAATAAAGAAACGTCCAGTGATGCGGTAATTCTAATGGTAGCATTTTGAAAACGATTCTATGGCTGGTTTTGATTTTGAGTTTTGAGAAAAATGACGATATCGCCGAGGTGGCGATTTTTCGGTGGCAGCTCCGCTTTGCGCCATCTTTTGACAATTATTTACTGATTTAACTGACCGCTGAGCTGTGTAGCCGTCATGTCCCGAGGCACCATGCTTGTTTCTATCTTTTGGTCAGTTTTTTATTATTTGATTTAATCATTGACTATTTTCTGTTTCTGTAGGAAATAAGGTAATTAAAAATCAAAAGAAAACAAAAGGTTTTTGCCGAGAAATGACCGGCTAGCTGTGTGATGCATCATACTGAACCGCTATATATATATATTTATATAAACATGAGTTATTCACTCAATTATTCCTTGTTTATGAACATTCTTTTGGATATCTCTGATCCTGACGACAATGAAAGCATATCTGAGAGCTGTTGATATCCTGCACTCTGAATATTGTAGAAGGCATCGCATCTATAGATATCTGCTTTCCTTTGATATAATTCTGGTATGTTGTTCCTCAGTGGGACTCCTATATACTCGTTACAGCCGCCGGATTCCTTCGTGGGTATTCTACATCCTGATTATAATGTAGGATGTCTATCATCCTGAGATATCCAATATGATTAAATTAATGAGGGCAAATTCCTCATAGTGGACATCTAGCATCATGATTCAGGCAGGACTCTCTCCACTGGACATCCAACATCCTGATTCAGGCAGGACTCTCCAGTGTACATTAAACATCCTGATTCTGGCAGGACTCTCTCCAGTGAAGATTCAACATCCTGATTGATGCAGGACTCTCTCCAGGGGATATCCAACATCCTGATTCAACCAGGACTCTCACCAGTGATTATCCAACATCCTGATTCTGGCAGGACTCTATCCAGTAGATATCCGATATCCTGTTTCAGGCAGGACTCTCTCTAGTGGACGTCCAACATCCTGATTCAGGCAGGGCTCTCTCCAGTGGATATTGAATATCCTGATTCAACCAGGACTCTCTCCAGTGGATAACCAACATCGTGATTCTGTTAGGACTTTCTTCAGTGGATATTGAACATCCTGATTCAGGCAGGATTCTCCAGTGGATATATAACATCCTGGTTCAGGCAGGACTCACTCTAGTGGATATCCAACATTCTGATGACATTGTAGATAGAGAAATTTTCTACACAGTGATTGTAGGCTGTTATAGGCTTGAAGATATAAAAAAGTGTCTACGTAAATGACGAAGAAAGAAATTCATAATTTTTAATATCCATTTATTATTAGGCTCATTATAATTATTATTACTTGCTCATCAACTCATTTTTGTTAATAATATGTTAAGAAAACATGATGATAAATTTGATATTTGAATGGCTGTATCTCGGTAAATATATGTGTAAAAGGCTTAATATTGGAATTAGCAAAGAAAGAGTTAACAGAAAGAAACGTCCAGTGATGCGGTAATTCTAATGGTAGCATTTTGAAAACGATTCTATGGCTGGTTTTGATTTTGAGTTTTGAGAAAAATGACGATTTCGCCGAGGTGGCGATTTTCCGTGGCAGCTCCGCTTTGCGCCATCTTTTGACAATTATTTACTGATTTAACTGACCGCTGAGCTGTGTAGCCGTCATGTCCGAGGCACCATGCTTGTTTCTATCTTTGGTCAGTTTTTTATTATTTGATTTAATCATTGACTATTTTCTGTTTCTATAGGAAATAAGGTAATTAAAAATCAAAAGAAAACAAAAGGTTTTTGCCGAGAAATGACCGGCTAGCTGTGTGATGCATCATACTGAACCGCTATTATATAATTTATATAAACATGAGTTATTCACTCAATTATCCTTGTTTATGAACATTCTTTTGGATATCTTGATCCTGACGACAATGAAAGCATATCTGAGAGCTGTTGATATCCTGCACTCTGAATATTGTAGAAGGCATCGCATCTATGATATCTGCTTTCCTTTGATATATATTCTGGTATGTTGTCCTCAGTGGGACTCCTATATACTCGTTACAGCCGCCGGATTCCTTCGTGGGTATTCTACATCCTGATTATAATGTAGGATGTCTATCATCCTGAGATATCCAATATGATTAAAATAATGAGGGCAAATTCCTCATAGTGGACATCTAGCATCATGATTCAGGCAGGACTCTCTCCACTGGACATCCAACATCCTGATTCAGGCAGGACTCTCCAGTGGACATTAAACATCTGATTCTGGCAGGACTCTCTCCAGTGGAGATTCAACATCCTGATTGATGCAGGACTTCTCCAGGGNTGTTGAGTGGGATTGTTTTGTTTGTGAATGTTTTAAATGTGGGTGTGTAAGAAACCTGTTGTTTTTGTTGTGTGAGGGAGGGACGGTGTGTCAGGGCACACCTGACACACCACGACTGATTTCCCACACCTGAAACTCCATATCTGCCACCTCACACCCAACACTCCACATCTGACACACCAAACCTGACACTCCAGAACCCTCCTGCATGCCTGTAGTTCATCACTATCACGAGTGACGGTGTGCAATGATGTAATGTATATGTGTAGTCAGGTGTGCAGTCAAGTATGACAGCGTGTACCTGATACCTGGGAGGGAGTCGTCGCCTTCTTGGTGGTGGTAGTGGTAGTAGTGGTGTCGTCGTCGTCTTGACGATGGTGACGACTAGGTAGTAGAGAAAGGTGCTACAGAAGGGGACCATCTTGGGGCCAATCCTATTTTGCCATCTACACCAATGCCACAGACGAGAATATTATACCAACCACTTCATCAAATTTGCAGATGACACAAAGATTTATAGGAAAGTGGGGAATGATAATTGCTCTGGAGAAGGTAGGACTGAGGACAGATGCTTCCCAAGGGAACCGCCTACCCGCCGGAGCCGTAAATGCTAAAAAAAAAACTGTTCAATAGGTAAAGTCCAACTGGAAGGGATCATGAAGGCAAAAAGGGGGACCTTCGACAAGCCGCCGACCTCCTGTCCTCGTCGAGGCCACTAGTGGCCCGCAGGTAAATCCAGGTAAATACGTTTGGACAGTGGCTAGTTACGTCGCTGCCAGTGTACGATCACGGCCGCTCGGCCGCTCGGCCCCACCTCCCTAAGTCACAATTACGAGAGACCACCACCTTAACAAGCGATTAAATTCACGTTCCTAGTAGTTCCGCCGCCCTAACTGACGCTTCTACCCACGTCAGCCGCACGTCACACGTCAGCACGACGTGCCAGCAAAGCAAATCAAAGCCCGTACATCACGTCGCAAAGCAGGCGTCAGTTGGCGAGCGCCTCGCCAAATATTTAGCTAGGGGAAATGAGTATTGACGCAAGGGAGTTGCGACGCTACCAGCCTCCTAAGCCAGTCGTAGTTGACATTGCGACTGGTGGCGGGGCTCTACGTGTGGTAGACTGTGGTAGAGGGTAGATGGAGGCCGGGGAGGAGCGGGAAGGTGGTCTACACAAGCGCCGCAGGTCTCGTAACTTTACAAAGTACGAGAAGGAAGTGTTCTACTCTGTCTTTAGCCGCTACGCAGCTCTTATCAACGACAAGGGCGCCCCTGTGGACACTGTCAGGTACCCTGCCTCAGTGTTTTATACTGTCCCTCAGTGTTTATACTGTCCCTCAGTGTTTATACTGTCCCTGCTCAGTGTTTATACTGTCCCTCAGTGTTTATACTGTCCCTCAGTGTTTATACTGTCCCTCAGTGTTTATACTGTCCCTCAGTGTTTATACTGTCCCTCAGTGTTTATACTGTCCCTCAGTGTTTATACTGTCCCTCAGTGTTTATACTGTCCCTCAGTGTTTATACTGTCCCTGCCTCAGTGTTTATACTGTCCCTGCCTCATGTTTATACTGTCCCTGCCTCAGTGTTTATACTGTCCCTGCCTCAGTGTTTTACTGTCCTGCCTCAGTGTTTATACTGTCCCTGCCTCAGTGTTTACTGTCCTGCCTCAGTGTTTATACTGTCCCTGCCTCAGTGTTTATACTGTCCTGCCTCAGTGTTTATACTGTCCCTCAGTGTTTATACTGTCCCTGCCTCAGTGTTTATACTGTCCCTCAGTGTTTATACTGTCCCTCAGTGTTTATACTGTCCCTCAGTGTTTATACTGTCCCTCAGTGTTTATACTGTCCCTGCCTCAGTGTTTATACTGTCCCTGCCTCAGTGTTTATACTGTCCCTCAGTGTTTATACTGTCCCTGCCTCAGTGTTTATACTGTCCCTCAGTGTTTATACTGTCCCTCAGTGTTTATACTGTCCCTCAGTGTTTATACTGTCCCTCAGTGTTTATACTGTCCCTGCCTCAGTGTTTATACTGTCCCTGCCTCAGTGTTTATACTGTCCCTGCCTCAGTGTTTATACTGTCCCTGCCTCAGTGTTTATACTGTCCCTGCCTCAGTGTTTATACTGTCCCTCAGTGTTTATACTGTCCCTCAGTGTTTATACTGTCCCTCAGTGTTTATACTGTCCCTCAGTGTTTATACTGTCCCTGCCTCAGTGTTTATACTGTCCCTCTGCCCTCAGTGTTTATACTGTCCCTCAGTGTTTATACTGTCCCTGCCTCAGTGTTTATACTGTCCCTGCCTCAGTGTTTATACTGTCCCTGCCTCAGTGTTTATACTGTCCCTCAGTGTTTATACTGTCCCTCAGTGTTTATACTGTCCCTCAGTGTTTATACTGTCCCTGCCTCAGTGTTTATACTGTCCCTGCCTCAGTGTTTATACTGTGCCTCAGTGTTTATACTGTCCCTGCCTCAGTGTTTATACTGTCCCTCAGTGTTTATACTGTCCCTGCCTCAGTGTTTATACTGTCCCTGCCTCAGTGTTTATACTGTCCCTGCCTCAGTGTTTATACTGTCCCTCAGTGTTTATACTGTCCCTCAGTGTTTATACTGTCCCTGCCTCAGTGTTTATACTGTCCCTCAGTGTTTATACTGTCCCTCAGTGTTTATACTGTCCCTGCCTCAGTGTTTATACTGTCCCTCAGTGTTTATACTGTCCCTCAGTGTTTATACTGTCCCTGCCTCAGTGTTTATACTGTCCCTCAGTGTTTATACTGTCCCTCAGTGTTTATACTGTCCCTCAGTGTTTATACTGTCCCTGCCTCAGTGTTTATACTGTCCCTCAGTGTTTATACTGTCCCTCAGTGTTTATACTGTCCCTGCCTCAGTGTTTATACTGTCCCTCAGTGTTTATACTGTCCCTCAGTGTTTATACTGTCCCTGCCTCAGTGTTATACTGTCCCTCAGTGTTTATACTGTCCCTGCCTCAGTGTTTATACTGTCCCTCAGTGTTTATACTGTCCCTGCCTCAGTGTTTATACTGTCCCTGCCTCAGTGTTTATACTGTCCCTGCCTCAGTGTTTATACTGTCCCTGCCTCAGTGTTATACTGTCCCTGCCTCAGTGTTTATACTGTCCCTGCCTCAGTGTTTATACTGTCCCTCAGTGTTTATACTGTCCCTCAGTGTTTATACTGTCCCTGCCTCAGTGTTTATACTGTCCCTCAGTGTTTATACTGTCCCTCAGTGTTTATACTGTCCCTCAGTGTTTATACTGTCCCTGCTCAGTGTTTATACTGTCCCTCAGTGTTTATACTGTCCCTGCCTCAGTGTTTATACTGTCCCTCAGTGTTTTACTGTCCTGCCTCAGTGTTTATACTGTCCCTCAGTGTTTATACTGTCCCTGCCTCAGTGTTTATACTGTCCCTCAGTGTTTATACTGTCCCTGCCTCAGTGTTTATACTGTCCCTGCCTCAGTGTTTATACTGTCCCTGCCTCAGTGTTTATACTGTCCCTCAGTGTTTATACTGTCCCTGCCTCAGTGTTTATACTGTCCCTCATGTTTATACTGTCCCTGCCTCAGTGTTTATACTGTCCCTCAGTGTTTATACTGTCCCTCAGTGTTTATACTGTCCTCAGTGTTTATACTGTCCCTCAGTGTTTATACTGTCCCCTCAGTGTTTATACTGTCCTGCCTCAGTGTTTATACTGTCCCTGCCTCAGTGTTTACTGTCCCTCAGTGTTTATACTGTCCCTCAGTGTTTATACTGTCCCTGCCTCAGTGTTTTACTGTCCCTCAGTGTTTATACTGTCCCTCAGTGTTTATACTGTCCCTCAGTGTTTTACTGTCCCTGCCTCAGTGTTTATACTGTCCCTCAGTGTTTATACTGTCCCTGCCTCAGTGTTAATACTGTCCCTCAGTGTTATACTGTCCCTCAGTGTTTTATACTGTCCCTCAGTGTTTATACTGTCCCTGCCTCAGTGTTTATACTGTCCCTGCCTCAGTGTTTATACTGTGCCTCAGTGTTTATACTGTCCCTCCTCAGTGTTTATACTGTCCCTCAGTGTTTATACTGTCCCTGCCTCAGTGTTTATACTGTCCCTCAGTGTTTATACTGTCCCTCAGTGTTTATACTGTCCGCAGTGTTTATACTGTCCCTCAGTGTTTATACTGTCCCTGCCTCAGTGTTTATACTGTCCCTGCCTCAGTGTTTATACTGTCCTGCCTCAGTGTTTATACTGTCCCTCAGTGTTTATACTGTCCCTCAGTGTTTATACTGTCCTGCCTCAGTGTTTATACTGTCCCTCAGTGTTTATACTGTCCCTCAGTGTTTATACTGTCCCCTCAGTGTTTATACTGTCCCTGCCTCAGTGTTTATACTGTCCCTGCCTCAGTGTTTATACTGTCCCTGCCTCAGTGTTTATACTGTCCCTCAGTGTTTATACTGTCCCTCCTCAGTTTTACTGTCCCTGCCTCAGTGTTTATACTGTCCCTCAGTGTTTATACTGTCCTCAGTGTTTATACTGTCCCTCATGTTTATACTGTCCCTGCCTCAGTGTTTATACTGTCTCTCAGTGTTTATACTGTCCCTGCCTCATGTTTATACTGTCCCTCAGTGTTTATACTGTCCCTGCCTCAGTGTTTATACTGTCTCTCAGTGTTTATACTGTCCCTGCCTCAGTGTTTATACTGTCCCTGCCTCAGTGTTTATACTGTCCCTCAGTGTTTATACTGTCCCTGCCTCAGTGTGTTATACTGTCCCTGCCTCAGTGTTTATACTGTCCCTGCCTCAGTGTTTATACTGTCCCTGCCTCAGTGTTTTATACTGTCCCTGCCTCAGTGTTTATACTGTC
>WNGS01162923.1:3592283-3608064 GCA_020271785.1 Procambarus virginalis | reverse complement strand
CAGTGGGTAAGGTAAGGTAATTATCAAAAGAAGGCACCAAACCGGGAAGGCTATGTAGCACCATCAAAGTGCGAAATAATCAGAGGGCGCTAAATATTACTAAGAAAGCCAATACGAGAACAAAAACGCATAAGGCGAACGATATCAAAAGTATCCGATTCACCTAGAATTCTATCGAGGGACAAGTGACCGCGAGGGACGGTCGGAAAGCAAGACACACGCTCGTCCTGGAAGGCAGGACATTCAACAAGGATATGCATAACCGTAAGAGGGACAACGCAATTCGGACAACAAGGAGCAGGGCGGCGCTCCATTAAGTGACCGTGGGTTAAGCGAGTATGGCCAACCCGCAGCCGTGCTAAAGCAGTTTCCCACCGCCGATTACGGTGGTAGGAGGAAGGCCACGGGGACACACTACGTTTGAGAGTACGCAGTTTGTTACCAACCACAGAGGACCAACAACTCTGCCAACGGGCAAGGATAGAGGAATGAATAACCGGATAAAAGTCAGAATAAGGAAGACCCTTACGGGAGATGGGACAAGAACGGATGGCATCCTTAGCGGCAGCATCTGCACGCTCATTCAAAGAAACACCAATATGGCTGGGAACCCAGCAAAACTCTACCGATTTAAACTTACTAGAAATAAGAAACAGCCATTGCTGAATCTCGATGACCACTGGGTGGACAGGATTAAAGGACCCAAGAGCCATTAGGGCACTACGAGAGTCAACGACAACCACAAAGGAGGAATGAGAATGAGAAAGCAAGAGACGGAGAGCATAGAGAATAGCATAAAGTTCCGCCGTAAAGACGCTAGCCTCCGAAGGGAGGCGACACATATAAGTACGGTCAGGAAAAACAACAGAGTAGCCCACACCGTCCGCAGACTTAGACCCATCGGTAAAGATGGAAATAGAGCGGGAGTGCGAAGAAAAGTGCTCAAGGAAGAGGCTTTTCAGAACTGAAGGAGGGGTAAAGGCTTTAGTAATACAAGTCAAGGACGTACAAAACTTGGGAAGGGGGACTCTCCACGGAGGCAAGGAAGGAACAATACGAGGAGAAACATTAGAAAGACGAACAGAAAGAGAATCCTGCAAGCGAGATAACCGGACAGAAAGTGGGAGACAATGAAGAGGAACAGGAGCTACAGGAGGAGGAAAAGTCAAAGCACGACAGAGGCGAGAGGAAGGATGCTGTAAGGACCGCGCAAGATAGCGAAGACAGTAGCGGTCACGGCGGTCCTGGAGAGAGAGAAAGCCAGTGTCAACATACAAACTGAGGGCGGGAGTCGAACGAAAGGCACCAGAGCTGAGACGCAACCCAGTATGGTGCAAAGCATCAAGACGGCGAAGAGTAGAAGGAGAAGCAGAAGAGTAAGCAGGGCAACCATAATCGAGTTTAGACAGGACGAGAGAGGAGTGCAAATATAGGAGCGTGCGTCTATCCGCTCCCCAAGAAGTATGGGACAAAACCTTAAGGAGGTTAAGGGCCTTAGAGCACTCAACTCGGAGGCAAGAGATATGGGCTGACCAAGACAAACGAGTGTCAAAGACTAACCCCAAGAGCTTTGCGGAATCCCTGTACACAATGGGATGACCATAAAGCGACAAAGAGGGACGAAGAACAACATGCTTCCGAGTAAAGGTCATAGCACAAGTCTTAGATGCAGAGAACTTGAAGCCATGATCGGTGGCCCACGACGACACGGCATCAATCGCAAGTTGAAGCCGCCGTTGAAGGAGAGGTGAATCATCACCCTGACAGCAAAGGGTAAGATCATCAACATACAGAGCAGAGAAGACACCAGAAGGAAGAGAAGAAAGAAGACCGTTGAGGGCAACTAGAAAAAGAGTAGTGCTCAGAACACTACCCTGGGGTACACCCTCATACTGCCGAAAAGGGGCAGAGAGAGCAGTACCAAGCCGCACACGAAAGGAACGACGAGAGAGGAAGCTCTGGAGGAAGAGAGGGAGGTTCCCACGAAGGCCAAAAGAATGAAGTTGAGACAGAATGTGATACCGCCAGGTAGTGTCGTAAGCCTTTTCTAGGTCAAAAAGGACGGCAACAACGGAAGTCTTCGCAGCAAAAGCAGTACGAATATAGACCTCCAAGTTTACCAGGACATCCGTTGTGCTGCGGCACTTGCGAAAACCAAATTGAGAAGGAGAGAGGTGGTTATAGTGTTCTAAGAACCACATCAAACGAACGTTAACCATACGTTCAAAGAGCTTGCAGACACAACTCGTGAGGGCAATAGGGCGGAAGTCCTTGGGGGATGACCCGAGAGACCCTGGTTTCCGAACAGGGAGGACAACAGCATCGAGCCAGTCTTCAGGGACTGACGACGACTCCCAGACCCGATTGTACAGACTCAGTAAATACTGAGACGTGCACGGAGGGAGATGGCGGAGCATTTCATAATGAATGCCATCAGAGCCCGCTGCCGTAGAACCACAAAGGGCTAGGGCAGATTGAAGTTCAGAGAGAGAGAAGGGATCATTATAGGGAAGGTGGAGAAAAGTACAGAAATTTAAAGGACGAGACTCAAGGAGAGGCTTACGAAGAAGGAAGGATTGGGGGAGATGAGAACCAGAACTAACAGAGGAGAAATGGGAACCCAGTTCGGTCGCAACCTGCAACGGGTCCGCCACAAGAGCACCATGGAGGCGAAGGACTGGGGAGACATCGGGAATGAACTTGCCCGCAATCTTGCGGATACGCTTCCAGACCAGCGGAAGAGGAGTTTCGGAAGTAACGGTAGAGACATAAGTCGCCCAGCAAGCACGTTTAGCCGCACGGATGGTCCTACGGGCCACCGCACTCGCCTTCCGAAACAAAAGAAAAGACTCAACCGTCTGCCGGCGGCGATGTCTCTTCCAGGCTGCACGCTTACAGCGGACAGCCCGAGCACAGTCCAAATTCCACCAGGGAACGCACTTTCGCGTTCCCCGAGAGGAAGAGCGAGGAATAGAGTGCAGGGCAGCGTCAAAGATAGTGTCATGAAAAAGAAGGAGGGCGCGAGGGAGAGGTAAAACGGAGAGCTCGGAAATAGTAGCACGGAGAGTAAAAAGGCGCCAGTCAGCCTCGGCAAACCGCCACCGAGGGAAGGAGAGAGGAGGGCGAAAGGAGAAAAAAGTGACAAGGATAGGAAAATGGTCACTGCCATGGAGGTCATCAAGGACTCGCCACCCGAAATCTAAGGAAAGGGATGACGAGCACAGAGAAAGATCGAGACAAGAAAGGGAGCGAGTCCGAGAGTCCAAATGAGTGGGCTCACCAGAATTAAGAAGGGATAGGGAAGAAGAGAGGATGAAAGGTTCAAGTAGGCGACCCCGGGTGTTTGTCAGCACATCACCCCAAAGGGCATGACGACAATTGAAATCACCCAGCAGGAGCACAGGCTCCGGCAAGGAGTCTAGGAGGTGTTTAAGATCGGGAAGAGAAAGTGGGACAGTGGGGGGAAGATAAATGGAACAAACCGTGTACCATCTACGCACAAAGACACGGGCGGCAGAACAGTGGAGAGGCGAGGAAAAAAGTAAGGGGACAAAGGGAACATCGGAACGAATCAAGAGAGCAGAAGAATTATGGACCCCAGCGACAGCTGGGGGAGGGGAGAGAAAAGAATAGCCACGGAAGCGACCAGAACGAGAACCAAGCATCGGCTCCTGGAGACAGACACAAAGGGGCGAAAACTGTGAGATGAGAAGTTGAAGGTCAAGGAAATTGGCGTAAAATCCACGGATGTTCCACTGAAGAAAAGACATCACGAAAGAGAGAGAGGAGAGTAACAGAGAGCAAAGAAACAAAGGTGAAGAAGGAACACAGCACGCTAAAAAAGCACAGAGTCAGGATCAGGGTCAGCAAAGTCAGGATTAGGGGGCATGGGTAAACTGAGTAAAGAAGGAGGGCAAGAAGCGGAAGGACGGACCAGAGGTGGACGAGCAGGGCCTGGAGGAGAAGGAAGGGGAGGAGGGGGAGCAGAAAGAGGGGAGCGCACCTCAGCAAGGGCAGTAACCGAGATGGAACTGGGGGCTAAAGAAACCCCCACAGTAGGAACAGGGGGCACCACCACCGAAGCGGGAGGGGAAGGAACGATAGAAGCAGAGATAGGGGGCGAAGAAGAAAGCGAAGCTTTCTTACCGACAGGGGAGGAGGAAGGAGAGGACCCAGGTTTCCGCTTCTGACTCAAAGAAACAGGCGTCCCAGCAGCAACGTACTGGGCAACAGACTCCAGAGTCTCGATAGGAGAAGAAGAGCGAGAGCGAACAACACAACCATCAGGAGAGCGATGGACGTCGGCCCGCACAGTCAGGCGGCGTGGAGAGCCAAGAGACGGAGGAGAAGGACTAGTAGGAGAGGAAATAGAAGACACAGGAGATGCGACAGACTGGGTAGAATGAAGGGGAGCCCTAGACAGAGAACCAGGAGGGGGACCCTTCGGGACAGAACTGAGGGAAACAGGGGAGGCGGTGGTGGGCGTGTCTGGGTCTAAGGCTCGGAAACGGTTGTGAGACTGAGGAAGGCGGGAAGGACGAGGAGAGGAAGAGCGCACCACTCGAGCATAGGAGACACCAGCGAAAGAGGGGAGACGATGAACTTGGCGTCGAGCCTCAGGAAAAGACAAACGGTCCCGGTGCTTCAAGTTGAGGACAGCCGCCTCAAGTTTGTAACGAATACACGCACGGGAGAAGGTAGGGTGGGCCTCACCGCAATTGAGGCAGCGGGCCTGGGGGGAAGTGCACTCTAACTTAGAGTGACCCTCGCTTCCACACAGGGGACAGAGAGAGACAGGACTAGAGCACCTGAGGGTACCATGCCCAAACTTCCAGCACTTACCGCAGAGCCGAGGAGATGGAATATACTCCTGGACGGAGCACCTGGCACCAGCGAGAATAACAGAGGATGGAAGGGTCCTACCATCAAAGGTAACCTTCACAACCCGAAGAGGCAGACGGCGATGACCACGAGGGGGACGAATAAATGTATCCACTTGGAGGACAGAATGACCTTGGGCCTCGAGGACATGTTTGATATCCTCGTGGCAGTCCCTAAGATCCCTAACACCGGTCGCAACATGGTGCGGGAGGAGAACAGTGCCCACACTGGCATTCAACCGGGCGTTCTTCGAGACCCGAACAGGGGTCTCACCAAGGCAGGATAAGGCGGCCAAGCGAGTGGCCGCATCCTGAGAAGGAGCAGCAACGACACGGGTACCAAGACGAGTGGGGTTAAAGGTGACAGAGGCATCCACGGAATCGACAAGATGCCTATGAAGGGAAAAATCGTCAGGAGGAGTTGAGTCCAAGGGTTGGAGGTCAAAATACTTAGTCCATGTAGCAGGACCAAACAAAGCATGGAACGAAGTAGGATGGGAAGGAAGCATACGAGAGCGGCCGCGGCGGGGACGGCGATGAGAACCCGTAGAGAGAGACGGGTCGAAAGGCGCAGTAGTCGCAAGAAGAGATGGAGCCGTGCAAGGGGACGAGACGGTCACCACAGCAGGCTTGGAGCTCGACCCAACCACAGAGGAGGGAGGGGAGCAGGGAGGAAGAGTCCGGTCTGGGCCTAAACCGGGCTCTGCAGTGGAGGCTACAGATCCCGGTCTTCCAGGACGGTCCGACTCAGGGGCCTGGTCGCCCACCCCATGAGCCTGGTTAGTAGTAGTCAAGTCGTCATCCATATAGCAAACTAATAAAAGGGATGGGACCTGGAACCAAGGGATACCACCTACCAGGGCAGCCAGGGAGGCCAAGCGCGGGCCAGTGCAGGAAGGGTGTGTCGTCCCCAGCGGTGCTCCCCCTTTTCAACAGGGGAGTCCTACTACATCGTCCATTCTCCCACACAGGTGCTAAGACCCCAGTCCCCCTATCGCCCTAGCCTGGACACCCAACCATCCACTCAGGGCGGCCTCTCACAGGCGACCCCTCCAGCGGGTGGTCCGATGGCTCACAAGGCCCCTACATGGTGCCCTTCAGCACGTACACCACCCAAAGAGGGGGCAGGAGAGGGGGCACAGGCAACCCACACCTGTCCCAGGGAGGTGTACGTGAACCCCTCACCACGGCAAGGAGGCACCACGGAGGGGTTCCTCAGTGGGACTCCTATATACTCGTTACAGCCGCCGGATTCCTTCGTGGGTATTCTACATCCTGATTATAATGTAGGATGTCTATCATCCTGAGATATCCAATATGATTAAATTAATGAGGGCAAATTCCTCATAGTGGACATCTAGCATCATGATTCAGGCAGGACTCTCTCCACTGGACATCCAACATCCTGATTCAGGCAGGACTCTCCAGTGTACATTAAACATCCTGATTCTGGCAGGACTCTCTCCAGTGAAGATTCAACATCCTGATTGATGCAGGACTCTCTCCAGGGGATATCCAACATCCTGATTCAACCAGGACTCTCACCAGTGATTATCCAACATCCTGATTCTGGCAGGACTCTATCCAGTAGATATCCGATATCCTGTTTCAGGCAGGACTCTCTCTAGTGGACGTCCAACATCCTGATTCAGGCAGGGCTCTCTCCAGTGGATATTGAATATCCTGATTCAACCAGGACTCTCTCCAGTGGATATCCAACATCGTGATTCTGTTAGGACTTTCTTCAGTGGATATTGAACATCCTGATTCAGGCAGGATTCTCCAGTGGATATCTAACATCCTGGTTCAGGCAGGCCTCACTCTAGTGGACGTCCAACATCCTGATTCTGGCAGGACTCTATCCAGTAGATATCCGATATCCTGTTTCAAGCAGGACTCTCTCTAGTGGATGTCCAACATCCTGATTCTGGCAGGACTCTATCCAGTAGATATCCGATATCCTGTTTCAGGCAGGACTCTCTCTAGTGGATGTCCAACATCCTGATTCTGGCAGGACTCTATCCAGTAGATATCCGATATCCTGTTTCAGGCAGGACTCTCTTTAGTGGACGTCCAACATCCTGATTCTGGCAGGACTATCTCAAGAGACCTATTTACTGCTGGGTGAACAGTCACATCAGGTGTAAGGAAGTGTTCTTGAACGTCTCCCATGATTAAGTTGTTGTTTTAGATTTATCTACTCAGAACGAAGTGTTCATGTAGCACGGGCTATGGTGAGCCCGTAACATGATTAAGGAAAGAGCTTTCTTAAATATTTGCGTAAATAACTTCGTGAACCCTGACCGGGTTCTTTACCCACAATGCATCTGATGTTTGTTGGATAAACTATTGACTAAGAACCAGTGACCACTGTGTGGTGGACTTCTAAATAACCAGACCACACACTAGAAGATAACCTCAAGATAACCTCAAGAAGGTGTGAAGATTGTGAAGGCACAATCGACTTGAGAATGGTCCACGACGGACCGAAACGTCGTCGTCCCTTCACCTTCTAGTGTGTGGTCTGGTCAAAGAGACATAGGCGATGAGAAGAAATGTGTATACAGAGATGATGATTGAGGCAAGTATTGGTTTACTTGGGAACCACATTGGGAGGTTATCTTGAGATGATTTTGATGATTTGATTATTGATGGGAGGATGAATAAGTGATCATGAAAACTCATGTTAGGTTTGTTGACCAAACTACACATCGGAAGATAGAGAAATGACGTTTCGGTCCATCTTGGACCACTATCAAGCCATATATATGTGTCAAGTCACACATACGACTAAATACTGGTCCAGGACGGACCGAAACGTCGTCTTCAGCCACGCTATTGTGACTCATCGTCTATTCATGCCAGGTAGTTCATCATTATGCCAGTCACTACATGGTTATTGAGCATAATGATGATTTATATACACTGTATCTGAGTACTAGGCGACCTGCGCCCCCCCCCTCCTGGAGCACCTGGGGTCAGATTCACGAAGCAGTTACGCAAGCACTTACGAACGTGTACATCTTTCCTCAATCTTTGACGGCTTTGGTTACATTTATTAAACGGTTTACAAGCATGAAAACTTGCCAATCAACTGTTGTTATTGTTATAAACAGCCTCCTGGTGCTTCGGAGCTCATTAACTGTTTAATAATCTGCCCCAGCTCCTGTAGGAGTGGAGAAAGGTTGAGAGCAGCACATCATCTACCCAACTAGCTTACACCTAGCCGAGGAGCAAATAGGGTAACTAGTGACTAAAAACACCTACATCCCTGCATCATGAAGGAATTTTCAGTCAATAGTTGCAGAACTATCTGAAAACACCAACCCTGTAAGGCCATGCAAATTGTTTTTTCCCCCCTACCACAGACGTGGCCACATATTTAAAATGCTAACCAGTATATACACATTTTGTTCAGTAATGTGTGGCCACGGGTTAGAGATCTGTTAAACATATTGTTGAGTCTTGGGGGGGCTCCAGCGACGCCCCCCAAGACTTGTTTATAAGTGGGTACGGGTGGGTATGTGGGCTCTCTTCCCCCACAGCAGGAGAGAGATAACAGTGTGTGTCTTCCCCCACCAGGGTGCGGCTGGCGCAGCTGCGGGAGGAGGGCGCCGCCAGACTGAGGGTGCTGGAGGCTGAGCTGGCCTTACACCACCACCACCGGCAAATGCTCCAGCAACAGCATCACCTCAAGATGCAGATCCTCATGCTCAAGCTTAAGCGGGCCAAGGAAGGCTCTCCTACTCAGTGACTAGCAGCAATTTAGCACAGTCACCTATCAACTCACTCAGCCTAATTGAATATAAGTTGTTATTATGTCTAGGAAGCAATAATATGTAAGATATACTGATACAAGTCTTGTGCATTGTCCTTTACATGACAGAGTAAACACGATGGGCAAGTGGGCACATTAACCGCTTCTCTGATTCACGAAGTAGTTACGCAAGTACTTACGAACGTGTACATCTTTCCTCAGACTGGTGGATGTAAGGGGGGTCAGACTGCAGGACGAAGGCATCGGACTAGGATAAAGGCATAAAACTACAGGATGAAGAGGATAGACTGCAGAATGTAAGGGGTTAGACTGCAGTATGAAAGGGATTGGACTGCCAGATGAAGATGGTTAGACTGTTGGATGAAGTTAGGCTGTGGGATGAAGTTGTTTAGATTACATGAAGACATCAGACTGCAGGATGACCACCCAAAATATAAGTGACCTACCAATATGGAGGCATTCAGACGGCACTACAGAAGAAGGGAAAAATAGCAGAAATGCTTAATTAAGCAGACACCATTGTCCCTACAAAGAAATAATAATTTTAACAGGGAGACTGAAGCAATCATATCAGATAGTAGACATACAATTAAAACAGAAAGACATACAAGAGATAAAGAAAAATCCAAAATATTTCTTAAAATATGCAAAACTGAAATAAAAACCCTCTAAGCTCCATCGGGCCTGACAGCCGAGTAGACAGCGTTTGGGATTCGTAGTCCTGAGGTTCCGGGTTCGATCCCCAGTGGAAGCGGAAACAAAATGGGTAGAGTTTTTTTCACCATGATGCACCTGTTCACCTAGCAGTAACTACGTACCTGGGAGTTAGACAGCTGCTACGGGCTGCTTCCTGGGGGTGTGTAACAAAAAGGAGGCCTGGTCGAGGACCGGGTCGTGGGGACGTAAAGCCCCGAAATCAAATCAATATCATCTCAAGATAATCAGTATTGGACCTATACTTACAAATGAAGGTTCGTACACACAGGACGACAAAGACTCGGCAGTGAATGTAAAGAAACGCCAAATTCTGGGTGAGGCCTAGTGGCTCTCTGAAGCTTATAATGGTGATATAGTGCCAAACTCCTAGGTGCCATCAGTCAGATTTTTTTAGGCCTACCGTGAACCAGAATCTGATCCCCTCTAAAGAGACACAGAGAGCAGTGGCACAATGATAAAATTGTCTGAATTTTAATCACGTCCACCACCACCGAGGAAGTCAGCAAGACAAAACGGGCCACTGCTGGTTAGAAGGATAATCGATGCATCAAAATCACTAAATCCCCCCCCCTTTCCCAACAACGTAAACAAACGATTGAAAAGTCACAAAATTAGCTCAAGCTCATTCGCCCCACCTTGTTTTTGGAGAAGGGAGGCAGACCGGGTCAGCCGGCTGCTCCATCCTCAGTTCCACCGAGATGAAAAACAAAAACAGCACAGACTTCCTGGAGAAAAGGAGGGTGTCAGGAAGCCACAGGGGCTCACCCAGAAATTGGCATTTCATTACATTCAACACTTGGTTTCTAAGGGAAGCCCCTTGTGGTTCCCTAAAGATACCTACACAGAGAGAAGAAAAAGGGGATTTACCAGGGAGGAGGGAGCATCGCTGTTATCATAATGAAGAAACCACGACCTAAGGCTACACAAGGTCAACGAGGACCAGGAGCATTCACAAGGTACCTGGCTGCCAGGACCCTCTTTGATCATCAAAACTCTTGCACCCAAATATCAGACAAGACAAATTGACAAACACAGGCAAGAGAACTGTAAACTTACAAATGTCCTGGGTACGAGCGTAGGCCGCAGGCTAGCTAGACTTTGACACTGCAGACGACCTGAGAAACATGAACCCTGGAACAGGGAACTAGGAAAACTGGATCAACCCACAACAAGTACATTGAAGCAGAGGTGGTGGCATGAGGGGAAATGGCGAAGAGCCATTGGTGGACACAGCACATGATGCACCTCAAGCATCAATCACCAACACGGACTCCACCGGAAGCCAACTGGTTCATCTTTTGCCAGAAAAGAAGGAACCAACTGCAGATGAACAACAAAATTCCCAGCAACAAAATCCCCAGCACTGAAGGAGAGCATGAAGCTAACCGACATAACAACCAGTAGTGAAAGAGACCAAAAACAAAGCCTTAAGAAAACAGTCTCGGACTGAAGGGGACATTGTAAAACGAGCAGAAGAAAGGAAGAAATGTACATGGTCCAAAGACAAAGCAGGCTCAGGCTGGATGAGAGGCTGGATGTGAGACAGTGCCTGAGAAAGCTTACAAAACAAGCCGAGGAAGTATCAACCCCGAACTCAAGCTGGAGTGGCTCCGACAGCACCGTCGGAGTACTGTATTTGGTATAAGAAGTCAATCCCCAAAAAAGCCAAGAAAGAAAAGACCGGACAGCTGAAACCAACACCGAAGAGCAAAGACGAAGCGAGAGGAAATGGTGGAAAGCACACCACAAGACTTGATACTGTTGTCTCCTATCGGCGACGACAGCACGAAGTCTCGACCAACAAGCCAGCCACCTGATCACCATAAAAATGACAATAACACGTGTCAGAAACTCCAGATACAAAGATTGGAGGAGAAGGCAGAACCAGCAAGATATGTCACGACCGATCTCTGAAAGAGGTGGAACTGCTTGAAATGACTGGGTTTGGACACCAAACTAATAGCACCCAAAACCAAGACTCAGCCTGCTACCAGGAAGCCAAAAGGATCACCCTCCATTGGTTTGACTCCAGCCTGGCCAAGACTTGGGCAACAGCTGGACCTGGAGGGGGGTGAAGAGATACAGGAACCCTCATCTCTACCTGTCGAGTTAAAAAGCAACTACCATGAGAGTCTCGCATGTGGGAAATGACACTGCGTAAAGAGGAAGGTGCAGTTGATGTCTAAATCTGGATTCCAAATGCCCAGCAAAGCCAAAGGAAGGAATCGGCATCGACGGTGCACTCTGTGGAAGACAGGAAGGAACTGGGACAGTCAGTCTGTGAGAATGTTGGACACTCCCTGGGAAAGAATGACTTGGGAGAGCCAATCTCAAGAACTAGGAAAAAGAGTTACACAGAGCATCCAGCTCCAATGAGACAGGGACCAAGCAAACCTCCCTGTTGACAGTGAACCACGAGAAAACAGTCCAAATGGAGTACAGAGGAAAGTGAAACCTCTGCAGCACATGCCACACAGCCGCAAATCCTGAACCGAGCCCAACGAAGGCAAAGAAACTAATGACCCTGGTGGGCTAGTGAGTGCTGGTCACAAAGCCCCAATCCAAATCTTTGTGAATTTATGTGCATTCTATATTACAGAGACCAAAACTGAACTGTATTATCTAAATGAGGTTATCATCATTGTTTCAAATGCCTGTTTATTGTCCGCCATTCCTGAATTCTAGCTGCTTTCTTTCTGACTTGCTGCAACAATAGACCAGAGCTACTTGGAGGAAAGGCTCTTCTCTAACTAGAGACTGCCATTGTTCTAACTCATGGGTTGATCCTTCACTCAGGACTCGGTCCATTTGAAGGCTCTAATTGGGCAAAATTTGAGCTTCACCACCAGCTCACCATCTCATGACAGTACTGGACAGCAAGAGACGATTGCCAACAAATCCGAAGGCCAGACTCGGTGATGTGTGACTTCTGAGATCATCTTCCATTGGTTCTCCTTGATCTTGTGACATGACCACGTCATTGCTATCATATCATTGTCTCAAAACATCATAGCAATACTAAGTTTCATTTTTTCTACTACAGTAGAACATTTCATAGGAACGTGTAACAATACTCAGTATTATAAGATAAAATCCACACTTGTGTATTTGTGAAATTTATGTAAGGAAGTCTTTGCACTCTTCTGAGTGCTTTGTCAAGGTCTGAGTGTGATTAGGACGAGACTCACATCTCAACGTCAATTAGACGTTGAAATGCAAATCTTGTCAATGTTGAAGAAAGAAGACTCCAGCATCATAGAAGAAAGAAGATTCCACGACCCACGAGGACGCTGTCCTCGCCTCGTCGCCCCGACACAAGACCCCGCCTCCTTGCCTAGCCGGCCATGGTGTCGAGAGCCTCAGATCTGCCATGCGGGGTATAGCTCTGGCACTCTCTCTCTCTCTCATCTCTCTCTCTCTGACTTCAAAGTTTCCTCTCGCCAGCTATTCTTCAGCTGTACACACTTCCCCGCTCACCCGAAAGGGTATCTTGTCCTATACTCGTTCGTCAAAGAGAAAACATGACTCAGAGGAGGCAAAGTGGTTGACTGCAGGCACTTTAACAGGTGCCAGTAAGTGCCCCTCAGGATGTGCTAATCTCAAGAAGGGAATAGTGAAAATTAATATGCATTATTCATCCAACAATGAAGATTACCATTGTGGCTTTCACATTACATTTTAATAAGTGCAAGAATTTTCCAAATACAGTAACTGTTCTCTTGGATTAATTATACGGGATCTTGAGCCAATCTAGATGACTGATACCAAGAGATATTCTTGGTTTTCTGTGCTGCTATCTGGAGTGAAGTAATTATCAAAAGAAGGGACCAAGCTTGGAACGAATATTTACCTTTGTTTCATGGGATACTCGGGTCCTAAATATCACTCAACACGTCAATCCTACAGTAACAAAATATAAGGCAAGCGACATCAAAGTCTAGAGCATGAAAGGAAGATAGCTGCTGCAGCTACAGAATTGCACTTTTTTTAATTGAGTATGGTTATCATTTTACACAAGAAGGATGGATAACAATTATATTTGATTCTTTATTTGGAATGTCTAAACATTGCGAGTGTGTACAGGACAAAGGAAGATAGTTGACTAAACAGGGGTAACTCGTGTTATAAGCTGCATTTAAGCTACATTTCAATAGTTTATATTAAATGTATTTTGATTATACACAGTACGAATAATATAAATTGATCTAGTACAGAAGACTGTGCATATTATATATATATATATATATAATATATATATTAGATATATTATAGTATATATATATATATATATATATATCTAATATAATATATATATATATAATATACTATACATATATATTTACTATACATATATAATATATAAATTAATGGGAGAAAACCTTGCTTAAAATATGTACAAAAGTTATTTTCATACACTAATAAACAGCACAGTGGTACCTCAGTTTTCGTATTTAATCCTTTCCCAGAGACGGTACGAAAACCAAATAAATTTTTCCATACGAATTATCCGCTAAATTTTTAACATTTTGGCGTGACGGATACAGTAGACCAATCCATTCGGCTCTACAATATACTTTAGGTGACCAACCTTTTGAGGACCTGTGCTGAAGATGGTAAGACCGGAAACGACAAAGACAGAGCAGGGGAGTGATATATGTAATGGATTTCCTGTCCCCCCCCCCCCCCGGCGAACCGCCCCCCTCAACAAATAAAAAACCTCCCCCCAGTCCCCGAATACAAACCCCCCCCCCCTTTTTTCCCCTGTCCCCCACTTTCTTAACCTCCCACTTCCCACCTTACGCAACCACCTCACCACACCTCACCAGGACCCGCCCCCCCTGGCTCCCCCCCCCCCCCCCCCCCCCCCCCCCCCACTTGCTCTCAATGGCCCCTTCCCACCCCCCCCCCCAAAAAACGCACCCCCCCCCCTCCCCCTGAACCCTCAAAAACCCCCACACCCCCCTTTTTGTTTAAAACCCCCCCCCCTTCCCCCCCCCCCTCCCCCCCCCCCATTTCCCCACTTTCCCCTCCCCCTGTCACATCCCCCCCCCACCAGCCCTCAATGCCCCCCTGCCCCCCTTGTCCCCCCTCCCTCCCCGCAACTTCTTGGTTGACATCCAGCTTCTGCTCCGGCCTGAATTAATAGATTTTATGTTCGAAACCAGAAAAGCACAAAAACAGAGACCCATTTTTCACAAAGGAATTTACTCACGCTTACTAGAAAAATTATTTTTTTTTCTTTCAACCATTTATTTAAACACTACTCCTCTTGTCATTTTTTACCCCACCTTTTTAAAGACGGGAGACACCGGTAAACTGAACGCCGCCCACGCTCGCGTGGCACCCCGTACGTGTATAAACAAACTCTTGCAGAACAAGGTGAACAACTAGTACCGAATCGATTTTCGAAGAAATTGAGTACGAGTAACCTGAATAAATACGAGAACAGGGGCATACGAGAAACTGAGGTTCACCTGTACTGTATACGGAAAAAACACAGCGAATGAGATGAGGACTCAAACTTAGTACCTTGTAGACATCATAGTATCCAAAACAGTGCTATTTACTATTACCGTAAGGCCAGCCTCCCTTATAACAGAAGATGTGCGTCGACTATAACAGTGTGAGAGAGATTATCACAACGACATGAACCCCACCTTCAATACACACCATCAGTATTTCAAAGCGTATACATGACAGAGTGCTGTGAGAGACGGGGATACAACGAAGCGTAGCTCTCATCCTGTAACTACCACTTAGGTAATTACAAAGAAATCACAATATGTAGCGTGATATATCAAATAGAACACCAATCCACAAGGCTCAATCCACAACCCTTGTGGACTTTGTTCATTTAGATATATCACACTTATTGTGATTGTGTGTTGGGTGCAAGTAAGCAGGCATAGCAGGTGAACATCTGGTTGACCCGAGCCCGGCTACATGGGCTGAAACAATTGTGGAAACCTGATTGTGCTTCGGAGAAGCTTTGGGATCCTCGAGTGAGTGCTAGTAGTATTCCAGATTGCAATTCGAGTTACCATCTTGTGCGACACAATGACTAAGGGCGCATCTGGGAAAATCCTTGCAAAGGTTCGAACCCTCACCACATGAACTTGTGGTTTGCCCACGTTAAGGTCATTTGGCTGCCACAATTAGATTTCTGAGGGCCACATTTTGCCCAAAGGCTCTCAATCATAGAAAGCGTTTTCAAGAAGCGCTCAGGTCATCATCAGTGGTGGGTTGAACTGTGTGAGCACACTTCTCACAATCGGGAGCGACAACTGTGTGAATATTTCAGTCACAACTCTGCAGGTGCAGCCACCCTGCTGCAGGAATATCTTCATCATAATCAGGGAAGCACCACACTGCTGGTGGAATGTTCGTCATAATTAGGGAGGACTGC
>WNGS01162923.1:3581835-3592258 GCA_020271785.1 Procambarus virginalis | reverse complement strand
AACATCTAGCATCATGATTCAGGCAGGACTCTCTCCACTGGACATCCAGCATCCTGATTCAGGCAGGACTCTCCAGTGTACATTAAACATCCTGATTCTGGCAGGACTCTCTCCAGTGAAGATTCAACATCCTGATTGATGCAGGACTCTCTCCAGGGATATCCAACATCCTGATTCAACCAGGACTCTCACCAGTGATTATCCAACATCCTGATTCTGGCAGGACTCTATCCAGTAGATATCCGATATCCTGTTTCAGGCAGGACTCTCTCTAGTGGACGTCCAACATCCTGATTCAGGCAGGGCTCTCTCCAGTGGATATTGAATATCCTGATTCAACCAGACTCTCTCCAGTGGATATCCAACATCGTGATTCTGTTAGGACTTTCTTCAGTGGATATTGAACATCCTGATTCAGGCAGGATTCTCCAGTGGATATAACATCCTGGTTCAGGCAGGATCACTCCAGTGGACGTCCACATCCTGGTTCAGGCAGGCCTCACTCTAGTGGATATCCAACATTCTGATGACATTGTAGACAGAGAAATTTTCTACACAGTGATTGTAGGCTGTTATAGGCTTGAAGATATAAAAAAGTATCTACGTAAATGACGAAGAAAGAAATTCATAATTTTATAATATCCATTTATTATTAGGTCATTATAATTATTATTACTTGCTCATCAACTCATTTTTGTTAATAATATGTTAAGAAAACATGATGATAAGTTGATATTTGAATTGGCTGTATCTCGGTAAATATATGTGTAAAAGGCTTAATATTGGAAATTAGCAAAGAAAGAGTTAACAGAAAGAAACGTCCAGTGATGCGGTAATTCTAATGGTAGCATTTTGAAAACGATTCTATGGCTGGTTTTGATTTTGAGTTTTGAGAAAAATGACGATTTCGCCGAGGTGGCGATTTTTCCGTGGCAGCTCCGCTTTGCGCCATCTTTTGACAATTATTACTGATTTAACTGACCGCTGAGCTGTGTAGCCGTCATGTCCCGAGGCACCATGCTTGTTTCTATCTTTTGGTCAGTTTTTTATTATTTGATTTAATCATTGACTATTTTCTGTTTCTATAGGAAATAAGGTAATTAAAAATCAAAAGAAAACAAAAGGTTTTTGCCGAGAAATGACCGGCTAGCTGTGTGATGCATCATACTGAACCGCTATATATATATATTTATATAAACATGAGTTATTCACTCAATTATTCCTTGTTTATGAACATTCTTTTGGATATCTCTGATCCTGACGACAATGAAAGCATATCTGAGAGCTGTTGATATCCTGCACTCTGAATATTGTAGAAGGCATCGCATCTATAGATATCTGCTTTCCTTTGATATAATTCTGGTATGTTGTTCCTCAGTGGGACTCCTATATACTCGTTACAGCCGCCGGATTCCTTCGTGGGTATTCTACATCCTGATTATAATGTAGGATGTCTATCATCCTGAGATATCCAATATGATTAAATAATGAGGGCAAATTCCTCATAGTGGACATCTAGCATCATGATTCAGGCAGGACTCTCTCCACTGGACATCCAACATCCTGATTCAGGCAGGACTCTCCAGTGTACATTAAACATCCTGATTCTGGCAGGACTCTCTCCAGTGAAGATTCAACATCCTGATTGATGCAGGACTCTCTCCAGGGGATATCCAACATCCTGATTCAACCAGGACTCTCACCAGTGATTATCCAACATCCTGATTCTGGCAGGACTCTATCCAGTAGATATCCGATATCCTGTTTCAGGCAGGACTCTAGTGGACGTCCAACATCCTGATTCAGGCAGGGCTCTCTCCAGTGGATATTGAATATCCTGATTCAACCAGGACTCTCTCAGTGGATATCCAACATCCTGATTCTGTTAGGACTTTCTTCAGTGGATATTGAACATCCTGATTCAGGCAGGATTCTCCAGTGGATATCTAACATCCTGGTTCAGGCAGGCCTCACTCTAGTGGACGTCCAACATCCTGGTTCAGGCAGGCCTCACTCTAGTGGATATCCAACATTCTGATGACATTGTAGACAGAGAAATTTTCTACACAGTGATTGTAGGCTGTTATAGGCTTGAAGATATAAAAAAGTATCTACGTAAATGACGAAGAAAGAAATTCATAATTTTTTAATATCCATTTATTATTAGGCTCATTATAATTATTATTACTGCTCATCAACTCTTTTGTTAATAATATGTTAAGAAAACATGATGATAAGTTGATATTTGAATTGGCTGTATCTCGGTAAATATATGTGTAAAAGGCTTAATATTGGAAATTAGCAAAGAAAGAGTTAACAGAAAGAAACGTCCAGTGATGCGGTAATTCTAATGGTAGCATTTTGAAAACGATTCTATGGCTGGTTTTGATTTTGAGTTTTGAGAAAAATGACGATTTCGCCGAGGTGGCGATTTTCCGTGGCAGCTCCGCTTTGCGCCATCTTTTGACAATTATTTACTGATTTAACTGACCGCTGAGCTGTGTAGCCGTCATGTCCCGAGGCACCATGCTTGTTCTATCTTTTGGTCAGTTTTTTATTATTTGATTTAATCATTGACTATTTTCTGTTTCTATAGGAAATAAGGTAATTAAAATCAAAAGAAAACAAAAGGTTTTTGCCGAGAAATGACCGGCTAGCTGTGTGATGCATCATACTGAACCGCTATATATATATATTATATAAACATGAGTTTTCACTCAATTATTCCTGTTTATGAACATTCTTTTGGATATCTCTGATCCTGACCACAATGAAAGCATATCTGAGAGCTGTTGATATCCTGCACTCTGAATATTGTAGAAGGCATCGCATCTATAGATATCTGCTTTCCTTTGATATAATTCTGGTATGTTGTTCCTCAGTGGGACTCCTATATACTCGTTACAGCCGCCGGATTCCTTCGTGGGTATTCTACATCCTGATTATAATGTAGGATGTCTATCATCCTGAGATATCCATATGATTAAATTAATGAGGGCAAATTCCTCATAGTGGACATCTAGCATCATGATTCAGGCAGGACTCTCTCCACTGGACATCCAACATCCTGATTCAGGCAGGACTCTCCAGTGTACATTAAACATCCTGATTCTGGCAGGACTCTCTCCAGTGAAGATTCAACATCCTGATTGATGCAAGTGCCTTTGCACAAAACTCGTACTACTCTCAGGATGCCTTGGTGATCTGGGTGGATTGCAACAATTTTGCCTATAGGCCATTCTGACCTTGGTCCATCACTGTCAACTAATACTAGGTCTCCTGGTTTGAGTTGCACTTTATTATAGGGGCTCGAAGCTCCATAGTGGTACTCTCGTAGAGCGGTGAGGTACTCTCGAGTCCACACCTCATTCCACCTTTCAATTACTCTTGAGAGATGTTGGTAACTTTGTACTAAGTCACTCCTGGTTACATAGGAAGGATCGACGGGGTCCTCTTCTGCCAAAGGTATCAGAGGGCTCAGCAGGCCTCCATGTATTAAATGCGAGGGACTCAGAGGCTCTCTCTGTGAGAAATCATCTGATAGATAAGTTAATGGGCGATTGTTGACTCGCGCCTCAATTTCCACGACGAGTGTTTGGAGTTCTGAGTAACTAATTTTCTGTCGATGCAAGGTCTTCCTTAAACACTTCTTGACAGTCCCTATCATTCGTTCGTAGAACCCACCTTGCCAGGGGGCTCTGGGAGCAATAAATTTCCAGTGGCATTGTCGTCTCTGCATGACAGACTGCACTTCTGGATGATTCCATATCTCTCGTAAGCAGGCTTCTCCTGCCACAAAATTTGAGCCATTATCAGATATCATGAGTTGGGACAGGATCTGCGAGCTGCAAATCTACGAAAAGCTTGGATGAAGGCTTCAGCACTCATGTCAGAAGTCACTTCTAAATGTACGCCTCGTGTGGTAGCACATGTGAAGAGGCAAATATAAGCTTTCACTGGTATCTTATCCGGATTGCCAGTGAGAAGCAAGGCTCCTGTGTAATCGACACCAGTGGTCTCAAACGGACGAAGATGAACTACCCTCTCTTTAGGGAGTGGTGGAGGTCCTGGGTAAGGACACACTCGAGCATCGTAGCGTTGACAGATTATACAGAACTTAATAATTGATTTGACAGTTTGACGACCTTGAGGAAGCCAATATTTCTGTCTGAGGTCGGTGAGAGTGTCTAACACTCCACCATGCAAAGTACCATATTGATGGTGATGTAAAACTAGAAGTTTGGTAATAATGTGGTGACGTGGTAGAAGGATTGGATTCTTTGTGTCCAAATCAATTTTTGCATGAAGCAAACGTCCTCCACACCTTAATATATTATGAGTGTTGGTATCATACCAGATACCTAGAGACTTGGTTAATTTATCTGGAAGATTTTCATATTCACTTCCATATGTCTCTTGTTGTGCACGTTTGATCCAGTAGATGATAGGATTGGGAAACTTATGCTTGATTCCTATCTTAGCAAGAAAGTCAAACACATGTGCTGTCACTCTTAATAACTTACTCAAGTTAGAATAATTGTGAGGATTAATAGCCGAGACTCGATGAGGTTCTGGGTCTTTCATGGGAGTAGTGATACTGGTCACTATGACTTGTGGTTTCTGTTTGGGCCACTGACCACTAACAAGCCATGAAGGTCCATTAAACCACATCGAAGACTTACTTAGCTGTTTAAATGTTAAACCTCTTGATAAGTAATCTGCAGGATTGTCCTTAGTGGGGACATGTCTGAATTTATATCCAGCAGATAATTCATGAATTTCCCTAACGCGATTACTAACGTAGGGAGTTTTATTATTGTTATTTCTTACCCATTGTAAGACTGCCTCATTGTCTGACCACACTACGATCTCACCAAAGTGAATATTATTGAGTGTCTTGGTCAGGCAATGAGCCAATCTTACTCCCACTAGCAATGCAGTTAACTCCATTTGAGGTAAAGATCTCTTCTTGATTGGAGCAACTCTCGCTTTAGATGTGAGTAAAATTGATTGTGCACTATTGACTAAGTAGGCTGCAGCGCCATATGCTTTGCCAGAGGCATCGCAAAAAATGTGCAAATTTGTAGGTAAGTTTTGTCCTGAAGCATTACGAGGAAATTTCAAAACACCTAATTGATTGAAATCCGCTGCGAGTATTTGCCATTTCTCTTGCAACTCAATTGGCAACGGATCATCCCATCCCATATGTTTCTGCCAGCATTCCTGCATTAGGAGTTTGCCCCTTATTAATATAGGACTAAGTAAGCCTAAAGGGTCAAATGGTTGACTGACATATGAGAGTAATTTTCTCATGGTAAGGGATGAATTATTGGTTTGTACTGACTTGACATTCATCTCGTCAGTACCTGTGTTCCATTCCACGCCCAGAACTTTTAATTGATTAGGCACCTGATAACCTGGAAATTCTTTCTCGATTATCTGGTTTAATGATTTATTGTTTGAGGCCCATGATTGTAGTGGCATATTGGCTCCTAATAACTCACGGTTAGCCTCATGGTAAATTTCTACCAATTTGGATTTATCATTAGTTGTTCCCTGGAAATTATCGACATACAAGTTGTCACTGATCTCTGCCTTATAAGGACTATTTGACTTCTTCAAATGTGTATCTAATGTGGCTTGAAGTAGAAACGGCGAGGAAGTCGCTCCAAAAAGCACCGAGGCAAACCGATAGGTTATGACCTCACTGTCAGGAGCCTGGGGATCTTTAATCCAGAGAAATTTGGTGTAATTACGATCCTCCTCTTGCAAGCCTACTCTAAGGAAAGCTTTACTGATATCAGCAGTATAAGCAAAAATACCAGTACGGAATCGTAACAGTACATCATGTAGCCTTTGTGTTAGGCTAGGTCCCGTTTGGAGACATTCATTCAAAGACACGCTGCTTGCCTTCACTTTGGCACTACAGTTGAAAACAATACGTATTGGTGTTGTCAATGAATCTTTCAACACAGCGTGATGGGGTAAATAGTGACCTGTTTTCCGGTCATCATTATCAACAACTTCAATAAATTTACTGTTAAGTTGTTGCTGAATTAATTGATGGTACATATTTAATTTATCTGGCTGTTTCTTCAGCCGTATTAATTGTGACTGTAATTGAGAGGCTGCCATGAAATAATTAACTGGAAGTTGTGGATGATTCAACTTCCATGGCAATCTCACCCAGTATTGTTTGTCTTTATAGACAACTGTATCCAGATATTGCTGGTAAGTCCACATATCATCAGGACTTGGTTGTTCAGGGACAATACCTAAAGTGTCTAGATCCCACAAACGATGTACAGGTGGATCAGACTCAATATCTTCAGATATTTCTCTGAAATGTAGGGGTGACTGTTCCAAGCCTAGTCACGCCACTATTGCATTGTTATCTTGTTTGTTGGTTGACGCTGTTTTTGTTGGAAAAGCACCGGTCCAGTAAGCAACTTGCCTCCAGCAGATGACAACAAATTCATTCCGTGTTGTCTGGTGCATCCAGTTATAAATTTATAATAATGGTCAGCGCCTATAAGTATACCAACATCTGTGAGGCAGTCAGAATTTATTTTGTAATCTGCTAGCCTCATGCGGTTTCGTTTAAGATATCTCGCAGTGCGAGCTAGTCCTGTGACCTGCAGGTCTGAAGGCAGTTTATCAACTACTACCGCTTGTATTGGACTAGTAGAAGATCCAAGTCTCACTAATACCTTGACTACTTGGTATTCACGAGGTCCACTATTAGTCAAGAACCCAGAAATGTTCAGTCTCACACTTTTGGCAGGTTTTAATTTTAACTGCTCAACTAATTGTTGCGTGATAAAGGTTTTCTGTGATCCCTGATCAAAGAGACCTCTAGTGTTGACTCTAGATTTCTTGTCTATTAGTTTAAGTTGAGCTGTAGGCAGAGTGGTATTATTGCCTGCCTCAGTAGCAAGTACACTTATTTCCTGATGTACCTTGCAATATTGTACTGTGGTAGAATTCATAGAATTCTTCCCAGGTGTCACAGATTGGGTAGAAATTGTTCTACATAAGGCATAATGATGTACACCTTTGTGGCATCTACTGCATAACCGTAGCTGCACAACACATTTACTGGGTTCATGAGAACCCATGCACTTGGTGCATCTGTGTAATTCTTGAAGTTGTTTAATCCTGGTGTTAAAGTTAGGATAAACCGTACATTTGTAGGTGAGATGTTCTTGATCGCAGAACAAGCACCTTCTCTCTCTGACTGAATTTGTCCTTTTAGTAGACACATCAGTTGCAGTGTCAGAGGGAGATACAGTATAAATACCTACACTACCACTCCCCTTTCCAGTGGATGGAGTAGTCTTAGGCTTAGATTTATTGGATTTATTCAAAGTCAATTTGGGTTTGACTGAGATGTCAATGTTAGGTAATTTAGACTCAGGTTTAATCTTATCATGAGTCTTCAACCTGTTAACTGTTATTCTCAGCCCCTCGAATATTTGCTCGAGAGTGAGAAACTCGGTTTTATAATGTGAACATATTTCTGCTAAGATAATTTGAGGCAATTTCCTCTGCAAAAGTAACTTGATTGACCATTCTGAAGCTGGTACATCAACTTTAGTACCTAAGGCCTTCACTAGAGACTCTGCTTCTAGCCTGAAGCTTTGAAGTGAGTCTGGTCTGTTACTTGGTGCATTCAGATCTAGCAATTGGTAATAAAGGTTAGCTATACTTAACTCCTGGTTGCAATAATTCAACTTCAGCAGTTTTATAGCTTCCACATAATTACTCTCAGTGAGAGCTAAGTTATTTATAACCTTTTTAGCTTCCCCTTTGAGAAGACTAATCAGGTATGAAAATTTAGAAATTGGGTCAAGATAAGACCTGTTATGGATATGAACTTCAAATGAAGTCCAAAATGTGTCCCAATTTTCTTCATCCAGCCCTGCAAATGTAGGTAAGTCTAAAGTAGGTAGACGAACCTCAGGTAATTGATTACTGGATTGAGACATAGTAGAATTTGTATTGGATTGATGGTTTACTATACTGGATAGTACATCAAATTTATCTTGAGTCTCATCTTCGTGTTGTGAAATATTTGCTACAATTTGATCTAATTCCTCTAGATCAGTTTCAGTAGCATTCAGTGAGTTAAGATAAGACTGACTTGCAGATTTAACTTGATCAAACTTAAGATTAGCTACTCTCACTGATGATTCTAGTAGATAGTAATCAATGTGAGTTGCCTTGGACAAGTCATCAGACTTATTGATTAGTCTAGTTAAATGGCCTTTGAGGCCAATATAGGTTCTCCTTAATTGCTCAGTAGCCATGCTAGCTTTAAGTCCAAATTTCATAGGACTTGCTTGAATATTACTAATGAAGCTGGGATACTTGTTCATTAGTTGATAATTAATATTGAGTATAGCCTGAGTTCTGGCTAAATTAAACTCTACCTCACTTTGAGGTTAAATGTCCCTACCTAACAAGTATATAGCTAAAGATTTTGAGTGGTGTCTGCATGTCACCATTAACTTTCGTCCGGCTAGCCCATCATTATCACCATTAGATGTAATGGTGATCATACAGCAACACTCAAAACCACACACAAAAATAATGAATACACAAATAATTGATATGGGTACACTCTAATCAGAGTTACTGTAATGTTGAATCCCACCCTTGGTAGGGTCAGCACAAAAATGTATAATGTATGTACTACTCATTAGTACAGGAATAATTGTAAGAATTTCTTGGATTGTATCCAGTTCTAAGAGACCAAAATGTTGTTTTGGTTTCTGAGAACGGATATAATTTAATGGTAATTGGTTCGTATCCGGTTCGAAGGACCAAAATGTTGGGTATCTGGGGCTTGAACTCAGAAATTAAATTATTTAATTATTGTATTGAAATAACTCGAAGGACCACCCACTTTTGAGAAAAGAGGGAAAACAAATAAAAGTGATCATTAGAATGACACTAGAGAACCAGTGTCTATGGAAACTCATTTAATAAATAATCACTTGAAATAAATGAAGACTGTAATTATTAATTAAAGCCAAAGCCTCAAATATCAACATTGGGGGGTTATTTCTAGAAGTTCATATATATCTAGGAACCAGTGTGGTTCGTCACTAGTTCATTATTGGGTTAATAATATGGTAAATCTAACTACAATATATTCAAATATATGGTAATCAAATTATAATTATAATCATCATTAATCACTGAGCATAAATATTGAGCACAGTTAAAGAATAAACATTAATTACCAAATCTGGCAATAAACATTCTATGGAAATTGTTATATGAATTATAGAAGCAATAATCAAATTGAATAAATTTATAAGAAAAATGTGTCTTAGCTGTAAGACGATTTCTAACGCCAGTTCATCATTCGTCCTCGTGGTCACGAAATCCCCATAGAGAAAGAACTCGAGGTAAATAACACGATTGATGAGAATCTTGCTGGCACCTCAAATACACGCTGTAATACAAGAAATATAAAGTAGCAATTGACTAGGCTACAAATTATGTTCAGATATTCATGAAACTGAGATGAGTAATAAACATTACTAACATGTTATTTTTGATGTTCATTCTTCATGACGACAAACTACTCACAAAGGTACTATCTACTTTGATGCATCAAACCAGAAAAGAAAAACCTGTGAGCGTAACCGAGTACTGAGGTTTGCCGAAATTAGCGTCTGTCGGACTCAATGTTCACTGCTGTGCACACTTAATTACGGGTCCCGGTACTAATTGTAGACGCGTTATTAACTGCTGAGGCACTAGAGAACACATAGGCAAGTAAATTTCACTTATTAACTGGGTATCAACGTAATTCTTGTCGATAAGAATTCCCAGCAAATGCCATGTGTTTCTCCCACGCTGCCTCGTGAGCAAGCCTTGTTGTTGTAATGGCGTCGCCGCCTTCCTCCCTCCCCGCTCTCGCATTCACCACGGAAATTATTAAACACGAATTATTCTTTTCCGCGCAATTATGGATGAAATGCGATAATATGAACTGGGTTGGAATTATAGGGATTTAATAATTATAATATTCTCGATAAATGATCTCTAGCGAGAAATGGAGATGTTATTTATACTTCTCCAGAGCATTCGATCATAACAGAATAAAAACTGTTACTAAATAATTTCAATTAATAACTCTTGATTTTACAAGATCAGGAGTAATATTATCAGCAATATGCTCAGATTAAATTATATTAACACTACTGTTAGTGGTGTTAAGAACTACTGCAATTAGTAAGTTAATGGTAATTTATTATAATATAATAATAGATGATAAGTGTTGGAAATTTCCAACAAGTTAAGCAGTTTGGGGACTATGCTTTTAGCCCAAACTGGCTAAACACGAATGAATGATAGAGACTTTAATTTTGAATCAGAGACGTATTCTGTATTCTTAGAGACGAAGATC
>WNGS01162923.1:3570919-3581735 GCA_020271785.1 Procambarus virginalis | reverse complement strand
ATTAGATGTCTCAGAAAACATTACATATTTATCACAGTTCTGAACTCATTCTCTGATATTTAACTTTTCTGCATGTGTGTGTGTGTGTTTACATTCCTATGCTCTGCCTTTTATCTAATTAAAAATTTGTACACTGGAAATGTATGGATGAGTTACCCATGATGTTTCCTGCAATGGGCATCCTTGAATTTACCATTACAAATATTCAATTATTGTACATATTGGCTATTCAAATGATTCTCCTCCTCTAGGAGAGACCATTTGTCACTGAAGGTCTTCCAAATCATCATCATAATCATCACTGATGCCATAATCTCCATCATCGTCTTCATCGTCATCATCTCAGTGACATCCTCGCCGTAACCTCTCAGCTTCCTTCTGTATTCAGACACTTTGCTATCTTGGTCAGTCACCAACACCAGAAGGTCCTCTTGCTCCCGCTTAATAGTGTCCAGTTCCTCCTAATTATAACAAAAGCAGATGATGAGTCAAGAACACCATACTAGGCATCAACTGACATCATAAGAAATTACTACACAACTAAATTGCAGAAATTTATTTCCTCCTGATTAGTGATATCATTTATATACAATTGACTAAGTACATTAGAAAGAAGAAACTATCTCTGTAGATACTGACAATATCTATCCGTATTCTTTGAATGATAGGTTTTAGGCCAGAAACAATATACAGACAATGCAGGCGATGAGTCACAATAACATGGCTGAAGTATGTTGACCAGACCATACACTAGAAGGTGAAGAGAAGACGACGTTTCGGTCCGTCCTGGACCCTTCTCAAGTCGATTGTGAATGGATTGCGAATCATTCTCACAATCGACTTGAGAATGGTCCAGGACGGACCGAACGTCGTCGTCCCTTCACCTTCTAGTGTGTGGTCTGGTATACCAGGACAATGTTCAAGGAAAATATATTAATATTTCAGTTCCCAAAAAGCACCTTACTGAGCTACGGTGTTTGTTTTGTTGTCGCTATAGACTAGCCCGTTAAGTACGTCACCAGCAGTCACCTCGTTGTTCAACATCATCATTATGCACGTGATGAGATTTAATAAGTTTCATTTGTGGGAGGATGACATTTGGCTTGGTCAGTGGAGATGCCAGTAATGTTATTCTGAAAATGGTTAAGATGCCATACCTCCTACATGTTAATTCAATGATCTCAATGTCATTTTATAGAAATCTTCAATAAAGAAAGTGTGTTTTATTTTCAAAATGTATGGGCTGGGGCTTGACACATTTAGTAGAAAATATGGTACCTGCTTGATGGGGTTCTGGGAGTTATTCTACTCCCCAAGCCGGCCCGAGGCCAGGCTTGACTTGTGAGAGTTTGGGCCCGCAGGCCCACAACCCCCACAGCCCGGTTGGTCCGGCACTCCTTGAAGAAAACAATCTAGTTTTCTCTTGAAGATGTCCACAGTTGTTCCACCTTTATCACATAAGATCAAAGGGCTCGGGCATGGGAAAATAATGGCAATAATGGTGGACTTTTCACAGTCAGGTTCGACTGGTAGATATCCAACATATGACATGATGACATTGAGAATTCATTCAATAAAATTTGCCTGTAGAGCGTGAAAAAGAGATCGTAAATGAAACGCATCAGATTCAGCCTCAATTAGTCAGTTCGTGTGAGGTGTCACTGTACATCAAACATCTGCAAAGGGTTAAGTTAAAAGCATAAAAATACAAATCTTTGAGCAATCAATCAAAATTAATCACTGATCGCGCCAACAAAACTGGCCGCCTTTAAGACATTATGAAAGGAGGACTTTTGTGTCTGGCTTACTTCTAGTTGTCTGCATCTTGCCTCAGCTGCAGAACTGGCACTTGTTCCTACTGATGCTGCTGCTGCTGCTGCAGCTGTCGTTCCAGCTGAGTCTGAGTCTGTTTTATGTGAATCTCGGCATCCTTCAACTGCTGTTTAAGAGAGACGTTTTCCTCTTCTAGTTTCTTTATCATATTAACATGTTTATCTATGTTCTCATCAGATATCTGAAAAGTACATTGCAGAAAAAAAGCTTTAGAGATAATATTATCATCATATTAAATATCTTATCATGCATGTTTTTTCTCATTCACACACTTCCCTCTCGACTTCACTAAACTACTAAGTGCCATCAACCTGGAGTTCCTTTAAGGCTTAATGGGACCACAAGCAAGAACCTGCCCCTCCCCCCTCCCTGGCCAAACCAAGCATCAATCACCAAAGAACCCACCCAGAAGCCAACTCATTCTTCACCAGAAAAGAAGGAGCAGGCTGCAGATAAACAAGATGACCCCCAGGGGCCGAAGGAGAGTGTGACGCTCACCCATGCGGCAATTGGAAACAAGGGAGACCAAGCCTTAAGAAAACTATTCCAGACTGAAGGGAATTGTTTTCGAGACACTATAAAATGACCAGAAGAAAGGATGAAAAGAACACGGTCCAAAGATCAATCAGGCTCAGGTACTCACCTAGTTGTGTTTGCGGGGGTTGAGCTCTGGCTCTTTGGTCCCGCCTCTCAACCGTCAATCAACAGATGTACAGATTCCTGAGCCTATTGGGCTCTATCATATCTACACTTGAAACTGTGTATGGAGTCAGCCTCCACCACATCACTTCCTAATGCATTCCATTTATCAACCACTCTGACACTAAAAAAGGTGGTGCATAAGGCATGCCAGGGGTGAAACAGTGCCTAAGAAAGCTTTTAGAAACGGGGCCAAGGAAGTATCGACCCCAAACATAAGCTAGAGTGGATGTGAATCCGTTACGCTGCATGATACGAGGTGACAGTATTCGGCATAAGATGCCGATCCACAAAAATCCAAGAAAGAAAAAAGACAGCCAAAACTGACACCGAAGAGCAAAGCCAAAGGAAGGAGGCAGCATCAACAATTCCCTCCATGGAGATGGGACAGAACTTAGAAAGACCATAGGTCGGGATGCTGGACAACTCCCTGGACATTAACACCACATATAGCCAAACCCCGATAAGCCAGATAATGAACTACTGTATATGTAAAGTCCAGCTGCAAAGAGACAGGGACTGAAGATAGGTTCTCCGATTCAGATAATGAATCACAGTCTGAAAGGAGCCAGATTACGGATCAGAGAGATCCGAACACTCCACAGCGTATGCCACATGGCTGTAAACCCCTGCACAATACTGTGTGCCTGACAAAGGAAAGGGGACCATAGCCCCTGACCAGATTGGTAAGGGCGGGTCACAAAGCCCCAACTGAGAGCCGAGGTAACCATGGAGGCATTGAGTGAAGGCGAAAGAAGGTGCCAGGGAACCGAACCCCAAAAAACCCAAAGAGGGAGTCGGTGACATAGAAGCTGGCGAAGGACCCCTGGAGTCTGCACCCAGCAATCATGTCCACAGTGGAAGCGACAGCTCCGGAGAAACCAAAATAGCCTCCAAAGCCACACCCTGCCCAAGGGGAAAATGAGGAGGACAAAGTTAAGGCTCCTGCACAACTGCTCCAGCAACCGCTGAGTTACCTGGTGCCTGCTCAACACCAACATATGGTGGTGCTGCAGCTAGGGTCAAAGATGCCAGAGGCAGGGACAGCGAAGCCGTCCCAAAATCCAAACCAAAGTCCCAAGTTTGGAGCCTTAAAACGAGGTCCATCCAAGCCCAAACCAAGGACGAAACCAAATAGGGACAAGACTGTTCAGTGAACCTGTGTACTGTGTGTAGACTCTTCATGTTAAGGACACTATTTTCTTTGGAATGAAACTTGATTCCATAAGTGCTACAGTTTCAAAGGCAATGACTCGTACTTTTACCAATCTTGAGGAAAATCGACAAGAATTCTAATTTTCTTTTTGTGACATTTTTGAGGGATATGAGGGTGACCTACCAACTGAGAAAACAATAAATTCTGAACCGAGGCAAAAATATGGAGAAGACATTGTTATATCTATAAACAAAAATAGAAAGCCTGTAGTCTGTTGCCTTGACTCAGGGAACAAAATTCTGACTGATGCTTGGCATGAAAAACAAAGTAATGATGATGAGAAAGAAGACCGGCTTCAGATAGTAAAAAACAGTCATAAAAATCATTGCTGAAGATATGAGGTCACAAATTTATGTGACAGATCAGTATCCACCAAAAGATAAATGCCCGACTGATTTAGAATATCTTACAAAGATACCCTCAATTGTCTTGTTAAGACTATTTCTTGAACAAGAAAGGAGAAAAAACCAGTGTTGAATGTAATGAAACGCCATTTTCTGGGTGAGCCCCGGAGACTCCCTGGAGCTTATCGGGCTAATGTATGTTATATTAGACCGGGACATTAGCTAAGGAGTTCAGACCTACCAGGGACCAGTGCCAGAACCTGGCCCCTTCAGAGAGGTTTCAGGGAGCAATGGCTCTGGAAAACCCCCTTGTGGTTGGGGTTTTCCTTATCTGCCATCGACCGGGGTTTGCACCCAGAAAGGTAAGCATAACAAAACAAACCCCACATGGTAAAAACTAAAACAAAAAACCGAACAGAGAGGTAGAAACTCCCTACAATCCCAAGGAAACAAGCAAACATCACACTTTACTGCCGCGCCGATCGTCCGTGCAGCCCTCCCAGCCCTGAGAGGGGGAGGGGGAAGCCCCGGACCTACCGCGCCGGCTGCCTAGCACTAGTTCGTAGGCTAATGTCAAACGGGATAGACGCTTCTCTGGCCTCAGTTTCCTAGGCCGTGTTTGCCTTGTGTGGCGTTCACTGCCATGTGTTGTGTTGTGCAGTGGCTGCCTCAGACTGCCAGTCAGCTGCCTCATCAGTGCCGGGGCTGCATGCGCTTAGTTGCTGGCATGAAAATTCGTGGAGGCATGGAGTTCAGATTTTAGAACTGTGTGCTCACCATCGTGAGTCCACACTCTTTCAAGTTTCAGCTTTGCAACATCCAGACAGGGAGCCTCAAACCGTGTCAACGTGCTCGTGGATTGATTTGTTCCACCAGAGACACCATACTTGATGAAACTATGCCAGCAACAACAAGACAAAGTCAATTTCTTTGAAACGAGAGAAATAAGAGCAGGCTCATCACAATGACAGGGGCCTGGCAGCCGAGTGGACAGCGCTTGGGATTTGTAGTCCTAAGGTTCCGGGTTCGATCCCCGCGGAAACAAATGGGCACTTTCTTTCTCCCTGATGCGCCTGTTCACCTAGCAGTAAATAGGTACTTGGGAATCAGACAGCTGCTATGGGCTGCTTCCTGGGGATGTGTAACAAAAAGGAGACCTGGTCGAGGATCGGGCCACGGGGACGCTAAGCCCAGAAATCATCTCAAGATAACCTCAAGATAAGATGCTCATCACCGAGTTGATCACAGAGGGTTTCACTGTAAAATAAGCTACTCAAGATGCACACACACTGTTAATACTGCTATTATAGAGTCCACTAAGACTGAATCAGTAACACTAATAGGAGAAGACGGAGACTTTCAGGTAATGTTCACAGCCTTGACTGGATCAAACACAAACAAACTTCTTAAAACAAGATGAAGGAAATTGAAAAATCAAACTGCACACACACACCAGCCTCCATGAAGTATGGACCAGTCATCAGGGGCAACATTATTGTCTTGCGTGCATTTAGTGGGGCTGATACTGCTACGTACTGCCCTTTACACACACAAGAGAAACCAAAGTTCATAAAACTGCAGGAAAAGCATGAAGAACTTCATGAAGTTGTTGTTGTAGTATTTAAGGAACCATCTGCTGAACCTGCAAAGATTGCTGAAGCAGGAAAAGCTTCAGCAGGGAGGCCAGACCCTGAGGGAGATTAGGATGAATAAAGCTATATAAAAATGGATAGCTGCAAGGGATTTTACGTGTTCCCAGTATATACAAACACCTAAATTATTGGGAATGCTTTAAACCTCTTAAATTGTATTCCCTGGAATCCAGTTGAGAGAAAACTAGTCTACATCTGGAAAACATTAGAGTCTGGCTAAAAATCTACAGAGTGTAATATCTTCTTACTAGTTGTGGAAGCATGGAGGAACGGGTGCAATGGGTACACTAGGGAATAGTTCAATCAACATTAAGAGCCCAAAGCTGCCATCCACCCACTCGGTAAACATATGGCCAACTTTTAACACCTAACAAGCACTTAATTAGCAAGACTGTGGGTACCTTGCTTGGACTGCAAGTTACTAGCACAAGCAATCTGACTGATCAGGAGGACATTCACCAGGTCAGGTCAGACCAGATTGACTTAACCTTGAAACTAACCTCTACTTTATCAGGAACTCCATTTGCTTTCTCTGCTGTTGCTGTTGTTGTTGTTGATGTCTCAGTTTGTGTGTCTTTCAGTTGCTGTATCTCGGAGTCTTTATTATAAAGAACCAGCTGCAGATCTTCTAACTGTTTGCGCAAATTCTCCATTTCCGGGTTAGGGAGCGAGTCAAAGAAACTTGCTGCATTTTGAGAGTTGAGATGGTTGTTAAGCTGAAACCAAATGTGTGATTAATATCAATTTCAAATTCTAATACATTAGACTGTATAACTAAATTTAACTCCCAGTCAAATGCATTCCAAAGAATTGATATGCTAAAGTGAGTAAACATTATTATGTAATCAATATCGTCTCAAATCTTTAATAAAGTATACCTTCCAAGCTCTCAGAAACTATCAAACCATATTCCAATGCTTAAGTGGCGAGCTTCTATGTTGAATATGTAGTTGGGGAGGTGGTCGGCCGAGCGGACAGCACACTGGCCTTGTGATCCTGTGGTCCCGGGTTCGATCCTGGGCGCCAGCGAGAAACAATGGACAGAGTTTCTTTCACCCTATGCCCCTGTTACCTAGCAGTAAATAGGTACCTGGGTGTTAGTCAGCTGTCACGGGCTGCTTCCTGGGGGGGTGGAGGCCTGGTCGAGGACCAGGCCGCGGGGGACACTAAAAAAGCCCCGAAATCAACTCAAGATAACCTCAAGATAGGAACCCTGTGACAATATAATCTTGGATGATGCTACACTTGCTCTGTTAAGTTCAATAAATATTAGATTGTCTGACATTAGTATTCTTAGATCCTTTACATGTCATTTCCATTCTATAAAGGGCTATGTCTTATATCCTGTGACTGGGTAAAGTTCCTCGTTCTTTCCATTTCTCAGAAGCTGGAATTTATCAATGTTGAATATCACATACCCTGTTAAACATTAGAAAATATTATTGATATCTGTTGTAGTTTATCAATGTCTTCTGCTGTGGCAACATTAATTTTGATTTTGGTATCATGTGCAAAGAAAGACACGAAATTGTGATTTGTATTTTAATCTGTCCAACAAGAAAATGTAGTGGTGAGAGGATAATACCTTGGCATATAGAGCCTTTCTCTGTGCTTGGAATTCATTTTCCTTGGTTTACTGTTATTCTTCATGACCTGTGTGTCAGAAAATCAAGTATCCTTCATCCAACATTGCCTGACATTCATTTGGCCCTCATTTCATGTGCTATTTTTCCATGATCACATTTATCAAATGACTTTGCAAAATCAGTATACAACATCTAACACTTTCTGGAGATAGCCCCTTGTGGCTCCCTGAAGCCGAGATGGGACTATCTCCCGGGTCACATCAGCCGCAGGGTTCTAGAGGGGACTGGAGCCAGAACCCAGCCCCTTCACAGAGGCACAGGGGCTGTGCCTCTGTAACATTTCACAGTACCATTTCCCCACATCACCAGGGAAGGTAAACAATAGCTGGGCTGAAAGGAGACTGAAGCTTTGAAACCATCCAAAAGAACTCCCCCAACAATGTAAACAAATAATCAAATTTTCTTCGAACTAGCGTGAGCTTGTTTGCCCCACTTCCCCAATTCATTTCGGGGATGTGGTGAGACAGCCCAACACCAGCCAGCATCCCCAATTTCAGTTCTAGTGATGCAGCAGTTACTGGGTCACCTCTCTTCTGTACTGGCTCTGGTGTCCTGTTCATTCAGTAAGTTGGGGTGAGTCGAAGGTTCTTGGCCCCAGTCAGGAGCAAAGCTGGCTGGTGGAGCGGACTGAGGTTTGCATGCTCATCATTTATGGTGCACTGAGGTTCATCTTCACAACTGCATGAACCAGGATGTTGGCTTACTTTTAGGTTCAGTGTAATGATACCAGTTCCAGGGTGTATTACATAGTTTACCCTCCAAACCCTGGAAATTCCCCCGTGGGTTCGGTGGTACCATAGAAATTTTCCCCGAACCTGATCTTGTTTCCTGAAAGTTCGAGGGTTGTTCGTCATCAGGCTGCCTGTTGGGTCAATGACACCTTTGACCAAGAGTCATGTAAGGTTTGTTCTCCCCATACAGCTCTTCTTTCTAACCCTCCTGATGAGGTTGGAGGTTATCAGGCTCTATGTGTCGTTTTGCTAGGTGCAGCAGTCTAGGTTGTGCCTCACTGGATATCCTGTGCTGCCCCGTTTGGTTTATTGGGACCTGGAATTGGAGGTGTAGGTGAATTCCACCTTGGCTCCATCCACACACCTTTCTTCCCCTTTAGGCATGGCTTATCTGTCCTTCCTCTGATCCCCCTACACTGCTTCTGGCACCAAAGTGTCTGAGGGTTTTGGCATTGGGGCAGGGTTTAGCTAGGGATGTCACTAGGTTAGCTCTTGGGGAATGCCCCTTCAGAATAAGATGCAGATGCAGTTGGGCTAGTAGGTCCAGTCTAGGCTTCTGGGTCTACCTTTTAACTAACCCACTTCATTCCTCTCAACCCTTTCCCTTGGACTCTGCTTTTCTTATCCTAAGTGGTGGGTGCAGATGCCAGCTCCATCCCAGGGCCGTCGACTGTGGCTTCTAGGGCTTGGGGAAGAGTAGGACATGGGCCCCCGAGTCCCGTTCAACTCTACATGGTTTCTTGTTTCCTCAGAGGAGGGTTTCTTTTGCAGGTGGGTGGGATTTTCATATCCTCCCTCCTTGTATGAATATGATTTGGGTGTGGCTCCCTCCAGAGTTCGATTCTGCATGCCTTCAGGATTGTCCTTTATGAGATTCCTTGCCTCTCAGGTCCCTCCTTTGGCTGCTTATTAGGCACCTCCTGTGAGACTCGATTATGCTTCATTGATGGATCCTGCCTCTTTTTAATTTGGGTCTTCTTTATATTGGATGCATTACAAGGGTCCATGGTCTTCTTGGCTGGCTGACCCTTATTCTCGCTTGGTGTTTGACGTAGTTTTTCCGGACATGCACACTTGAGCGGTGTGAGGTGTTGACCGAGTTACAGGTGTTTCTGGGGGCTCAATTTTTGTGCCTCTCAATGACTGCCTGTTTGCTCCCTCTCTTTGTCGAGACGTTGGTCTCGTACAGCTCCACGCCTAGGTTCCTTTATTACTGGTGGCACTTGTGGCAGATGACCTTCGGGCCCGTCTGCATTTGGGTTCCATCATGCATTTCTCGAGTCTCCTGGAGCTTCATTCTGACTCCAGGAGGGTGGTGAAGCACTTGACGGAAGGCCACATGGCTTTTGCTGTGGTGGCACTGGTTGCACTTCCCAAGCTGTATGCTTCCATGCTCCATACTTCCATGATTTGAGTATTTGGTTGTTGATGTATGAAATAGTAATGTCCTTGATTACTGTACTTCCTTATTGTCCGTGAAGATCAGATTCAGTATACAGTATACTGTATTTGTTACTAGTCGTTCTTATCTGCCGGCTAAGCAAAAATTTGGCAACGTCTAAGGAGATCTCTGATGTACTCGATTATTCCTGGTTTGATTCCCTGTTCAATGTTACTGTATGTAATCTACCCAGTATAAAATTATGGATATGTCTTCAAGGAAGATACTATCCATTACAGGATTGTCTCGAATTTGTAGACAATCTATTTTCAGAATCTATTTTGTAAACTGTTTACCAACGCATCCAGAGGTTTCTACATTAGAAAAATAATAAGGTTTTTGTTTTCTAATATTATTTGGAGAAATAGTTGAGATACTTGTTATCCCAACACTTATAACAGCAAAGATTGCACCACTCCAGAAAGGAAGAGCGAGTCAGCCCTCAAGGTGTTTAAAAAGAGAACTTGACAAACACCTCCGAAGGATACCTGATCAACTGAGCTGTGATTCATACGTCAGACTGCGAGCATCAGTATCCGACAGCTTGGATGACCAGACCACCAACCTTAAGACCTGGTCAAAGACTGGGCTGTCGCGGACATTGAACCCACGCATTTAACGCCTTAAGACCTGGTCAAAGACTGGGCTGTCCGGACATTGACCCCACGAACCATTCACGAACATTTCAAGGCAGCCTAGTGCAAGACCTGCGAATGCAGAACCTGGACTGCGGCAAAGACTGGGCTGTCCGGACATTGAACCCCACGAACCATTTCAAGGCAGCCTCAAGACCTGGTCAAAGACTGGGCTGTCCGGACATCGAACCCCAAGAACCATTACAAGGCAGCCCGGGATAGCCTCAACCCATGATTCAAATTACCTTCACAGAGCACAATGATCTATACCATTTGACTGCTTGTGGGGTCATCTTCCATATGAACCTCCATGAGCACAATCTCCACTCCACCTAAAAGAAGAATAAATGAATAAGATTTGAGGGCTTTATTAACCTGTATACCGATTCACAGCTGTTGCTTGTTGAGTCAAATTGTTCTTGCTGCTGCTGCTGGCTGTGCTGTTCCATTGTTGTTGCTGTTCCTGCTGCTGCAGTTGCTGCTGCTAATAATCAACAATCATATTATCAGTTCTCAAGTGTTGAAGTATCAAATGTGTGTTGTAGTAAATGCAAGCTAATTCTAGGCATTATACAAAAATGAGAGGAGAGATCTTTCCTCTTTACATTTATGATGAACA
>WNGS01162923.1:3539552-3564536 GCA_020271785.1 Procambarus virginalis | reverse complement strand
CCCAACTTACTGAATGAACAGGACACCAGAGCCAGTACAGAAGAGAGTGACCCAGTAACTGCTGCATCACTAGAACTGATATTGGGGATGCTGGCTGGTGTTGGGCTGTCTCACCACATCCCCGAAATGAATTGGGAAGTGGGGCAAACAAGCTCACGCTAGTTCGAGAAAATTTGATTATTTGTTTACATTGTTGGGGGAGTTCTTTTGGATGGTTTCAAAGCTTCAGTCTCCTTTCAGCCCAGCTATTGTTTACCTTCCGTGGTGATGTGGGGAAATTACTGCTCCCTGTGCCTCTGTGAAGGGGCTGGGTTCTGGCTCCAGTCCCCTCTAGAACCCTGCGGCTGATGTGACCCATAGATAGTACCATCTCGGCTTCAGGGAGCTACAAGGGGCTGTCTCCAGAAAGTGTTAGATGTTGTATACTGATTTTGCAAAGTCACTTGATAAATGTGATCATGGAAAAAAGCACATGAAATGAGGGCCAAATGAATGTCAGGCAAGTTGGATGAAGGATACTTGATTTTCTGACACACAGGTCATGAAGAATACAGTAAACCAAGGAAAATGAATTCCAAGCACAGAGAAAGGCTCTATATGCCAAGGTATTATCCTCTCACCACTACATTTTCTTGTTGGACAGATTAAAATACAAATCACAATTTCGTGTCTTTCTTTGCACATGATACCAAAATCAAAATTAATGTTGCCACAGCAGAAGACATTGATAAACTACAACAGATATCAATAATATTTTCTAATGTTTAACAGGGTATGTGATATTCAACATTGATAAATTCCAGCTTCTGAGAAATGGAAAGAACGAGGAACTTTACCCAGTCACAGGATATAAGACATAGCCCTTTATAGAATGGAAATGACATGTAAAGGATCTAAGAATACTAATGTCAGACAATCTAATATTTATTGAACTTAACAGAGCAAGTGTAGCATCATCCAAGATTATATTGTCACAGGGTTCCTATCTTGAGGTTATCTTGAGTTGATTTCGGGGCTTTTTTAGTGTCCCCGCGGCCTGGTCCTCGACCAGGCCTCCACCCCCCCAGGAAGCAGCCCGTGACAGCTGACTAACACCCAGGTACCTATTTACTGCTAGGTAACAGGGGCATAGGGTGAAAGAAACTCTGTCCATTGTTTCTCGCTGGCGCCCGGATCGAACCCGGGACCACAGGATCACAAGGCCAGTGTGCTGTCCGCTCGGCCGACCACCTCCCCAACTACATATTCAACATAGAAGCTCGCCACTTAAGCATTGGAATATGGTTTGGTAGTTTCTGAGAGCTTGGAAGGTATACTTTATTAAAGATTTGAGACGATATTGATTACATAATAATGTTTACTCACTTTAGTATATCAATTCTTTGGAATGCATTTGACTGGGAGTTAAATTTAGTTATACAGTCTAATGTATTAGAATTTGAAATTGATATTAATCACACATTTGGTTTCAGCTTAACAACCATCTCAACTCTCAAAATGCAGCAAGTTTCTTTGACTCGCTCCCTAACCCGGAAATGGAGAATTTGCGCAAACAGTTAGAAGATCTGCAGCTGGTTCTTTATAATAAAGACTCCGAGATACAGCAACTGAAAGACACACAAACTGAGACATCAACAACAACAACAGCAACAGCAGAGAAAGCAAATGGAGTTCCTGATAAAGTAGAGGTTAGTTTCAAGGTTAAGTCAATCTGGTCTGACCTGACCTGGTGAATGTCCTCCTGATCAGTCAGATTGCTTGTGCTAGTAACTTGCAGTCCAAGCAAGGTACCCACAGTCTTGTTAATTAAGTGCTTGATAGGTGTTAAAAGTTGGCCATATGTTTACTGAGTGGGTGGGTGGCAGCTTTGGGCTCTTAATGTTAATGGAACTATTCCCTAGTGTACCCATTGCACCCGTTCCTCCATGCTTCCACAACTAGTAAGAAGATATTACACTCTGTAGATTTTTAGCCAGACTCTAATGTTTTCCAGATGTAGACTAGTTTTCTCTCAACTGGATTCCAGGGAATACAATTTAAGAGGTTTAAAGCATTCCTAATAATTTAGGTGTTTGTATATACAATGGGGCCTCGATTTACGATGCTAATCCGTTCCCAGAGACGGATCGTATGTCGAAATATCGGAAGTCGAAGCGAATTTTCCCATAAGAAATAAAGGGATTTGAATTAATCCGTTCCCCACCCTCCAAAATATTAACATAAAAATACATTTTATACTGAATACAATGTTTTTTTCTAACTACAATACAGTACCAAAACTTCACTTACCTTTATGGAGGGATTTCGATGGCGTATGGAAGATGGTGATGAGGGGGGAGGAGGAGAGTTGTTACTGTTTGGAAGGGGAGCCCCCTTCCATTATCACATCAGGCAGTGATGTTTTCTCTGGGGTACTCTCTCCTACGTTTTGCCTGAATACCACTAGGACCTGGTTGTGGTTCAGTGCTTGTTTGTCTCACTACAAATTTGTCAAGAGACATTTGTTTTTCCATTCGATTTAACATTTGTCTGTAATGATGCATCACTTTAGCACCCATAATGTCCTTTTTCTTAACCAGTATGGTGGATATCGTTGACTGAGATTTGTTGTACTGCCTAGCCAGTTCACCGACCCGCACACCGTCTTCATATTTACGAATGATCTCTTGTTTCTGCTCTATGGTCATTCTTACATGGGATCTCATATGTTGAGCCTTACCACTGACTTTCTTGGGACTCATGGCGCGATAGAAAATAATTACTTTAATGTTCAAAATGCAAAAAATCACCACAAAAGCGGAATTTCTTATAGGCGCGATCGTCACTAAGCGGGTAGCTGTAGTAAACTGAGGTAGGTCGGACCGCGTGACCGGGAACCACGCGCTCGGCCGACCCGAACGTGTACCAACAAATATCGGATGTCGACGACACCATCGGATGTCGAGTCGCATTTTTTATGAAATTTATATCAGAACTCGAATTTATCGTAAGTAGGGGCAATCGTATGTCGAGGTGCCACTGTACTGGGAACACGTAAAATCCCTTGCAGCTATCCATTTTTATATAGCTTTATTCATCCTAATCTCCCTCAGGGTCTGGCCTCCCTGCTGAAGCTTTTCCTGCTTCAGCAATCTTTGCAGGTTCAGCAGATGGGTCCTTAAATACTACAACAACAACTTCATGAAGTTCTTCATGCTTTTCCTGCAGTTTTATGAACTTTGGTTTCTCTGTGTGTGTGTGTAAAGGGCAGTACGTAGTAGTATCAGCCCCACTAAATGCACGCAAGACAATAATGTTGCCCCTGATGACTGGTCCATACTTCATGGAGGCTGGTGTGTGTGTGCAGTTTGATTTTTCGATTTCCTTCATCTTGTTTTAAGAAGTTTGTTTGTGTTTGATCCAGTCAAGGCTGTGAACATTACCTGAAGGTCTCCGTCTTCTCCTATTAGTGTTACTGATTCAGTCTTAGTGGACTCTATAATAGCAGTATTAACAGTGTGTGTGCATCTTGAGTAGCTTATTTTACAGTGAAACCCTCTGTGATCAACTCGGTGATGAGCATCTTATCTTGAGGTTATCTTGAGATGATTTCTGGGCTTAGCGTCCCCGTGGCCCGATCCTCGACCAGGTCTCCTTTTTGTTACACATCCCCAGGAAGCAGCCCATAGCAGCTGTCTGATTCCCAAGTACCTATTTACTGCTAGGTGAACAGGCGCATCAGGGAGAAAGAAACTGCCCATTTGTTTCCGCGGGGATCGAACCCGGAACCTTAGGACTACAAATCCCAAGCGCTGTCCACTCGGCTGCCAGGCCCCTGTCATTGTGATGAGCCTGCTCTTATTTCTCTCGTTTCAAAGAAATTGACTTTGTCTTGTTGTTGCTGGCATAGTTTCATCAAGTATGGTGTCTCTGGTGGAACAAATCAATCCACGAGCACGTTGACACGGTTTGAGGCTCCCTGTCTGGATGTTGCAAAGCTGAAACTTGAAAGAGTGTGGACTCACGATGGTGAGCACACAGTTCTAAAATTTGAACTCCATGCCTCCACGAATTTTCATGCCAGCAACTAAGCGCATGCAGCCCCGGCACTGATGAGGCAGCTGTCTGGCAGTCTGAGGCAGCCACCGCACAACACAACACATGGCAGTGAACGCCACACAAGGCAAACACGGCCTAGGAAACTGAGGCCAGAGAAGCGTCTATCCCGTTTGACATTAGCCTACGAACTAGTGCTAGGCAGCCGGCGCGGTAGGTCCGGGGCTTCCCCCTTCCCCTCTCGGGGCTGGGAGGGCTGCACGGACGATCGGCGCGGCAGTAAAGTGTGATGTTTGCTTGTTTCCTTGGGATTGTAGGGAGTTTCTACCTCTGTTCGGTTTTTTGTTTTAGTTTTTACCATGTGGGGTTTGTTTTGTTATGCTTACCTTTCTGGGTGCAAACCCCGGTCGATGGCAGATAAGGAAAACCCCAACCACAAGGGGGTTTTCCAGGGCCATTGCTCCTTGAAACCTCTCTGAAGGGGCCAGGTTCTGGCACTGGTCCCTGGTAGGTCTGAACTCCTTAGCTAATGTCCCGGTCTAATATAACATACATTAGCCCGATAAGCTCCAGGGAGTCTCCGGGGCTCACCCAGAAAATGGCGTTTCATTACATTCAACACTGGTTTTTTCTCCTTTCTTGTTCAAGAAATAGTCTTAACAAGACAATTGAGGGTATCTTTGTAAGATATTCTAAATCAGTCGGGCATTTATCTTTTGGTGGATACTGATCTGTCACATAATTTGTGACCTCATATCTTCAGCAATGATTTTTATGACTGTTTTTTACTATCTGAAGCCGGTCTTCTTTCTCATCATCATTACTTTGTTTTTCATGCCAAGCATCAGTCAGAATTTTGTTCCCTGAGTCAAGGCAACAGACAACAGGCTTTCTATTTTTGTTTATAGATATAACAATGTCTCCATATTTTTGCCTCGGTTCAGAATTTATTGTTTTCTCAGTTGGTAAGTCACCCTCATATCCCTCAAAAATGTCACAAAAAGAAAATTAAAATTCTTGTCGATTTTCCTCAAGATTGGTAAAAGTACGAGTCATTGCCTTTGAAACTGTAGCACTTATGGAATCAAGTTTCATTCCAAAGAAAATAGTGTCCTTAACATGAAGAGTCTACACACAGTACACAGGTTCACTGAACAGTCTTGTCCCTATTTGGTTTCGTCCTTGGTTTGGGCTTGGATGGACCTCGTTTTAAGGCTCCAAACTTGGGACTTTGGTTTGGATTTTGGGACGGCTTCGCTGTCCCTGCCTCTGGCATCTTTGACCTAGTTGCAACACCACCATATATTGGTGTTGAGCAGGCACCAGGTAACTCAGCTGTTGCTTGAGCAGTTGTGCAAGCCACACGGCACCTCGGATGCATTTCCGATGGTTCCTTTCATATAAAAGGGGTGACGCCGAGGAAAATAAGACTTGCGTCCCTACCAAAAGAAAAAAACCCAAAGCCTTAACTTTGTCCTCCTCATTTTCCCCTTGGGCAGGGTGTGGCTTTGGAGGCTATTTTGGTTTCTCCGGAGCTGTCGCTTCCACTGTGGACATGATTGCTGGGTGCAGACTCCAGGGGTCCTTCGCCAGCTTCCATGTCACCGACTCCCTCTTTGGGTTTTTTGGGGTTCGGTTCCCAGGCACCTTCTTTCGCCTTCACTCAATGCCTCCATGGTTACCTCGGCTCTCAGTTGGGGCTTTGTGACCAGCCCTTACCAATCTGGTCAGGGGCTATGGTCCCCTTTCCTTTGTCAGGCACACAGTATTGTGCAGGGGTTTACAGCCATGTGGCATACGCTGTGGAGTGTTCGGATCTCTCTGATCCGTAATCTGGCTCCTTTCAGACTGTGATTCATTATCTGAATCGGAGAACCTATCTTCAGTCCCTGTCTCTTTGCAGCTGGACTTTACATATACAGTAGTTCATTATCTGGCTTATCGGGGTTTGGCTATATGTGGTGTTAATGTCCAGGGAGTGTCCAGCATCCCGACCTATGGTCTTTCTAAGTTCTGTCCCATCTCCATGGAGGGAATTGTTGACGCTGCCTCCTTCCTTTGGCTTTGCTCTTCGGTGTCAGTTTTGGCTGTCTTTTTCTTTCTTGGATTTTTGTGGATCGGCATCTTATGCCAAATACTGTCACCTCGTATCATGCAGCGGTAACGGATTCACATCCACTCTAGCTTATGTTTAGGGTCGATACTTCCTTGGCCCCGTTTCTAAAAGCTTTCTTAGGCACTGTTTCACCCCTGGCATGCCTTATGCACCACTTTTTTAGTGTCAGAGTGGTTGATAAATGGAATGCATTAGGAAGTGATATGGTGGAGGCTGACTCCATACACAGTTTCAAGTGTAGATATGATAGAGCCCAATAGGCTCAGGAATCTGTACATCTGTTGATTGACGGTTGAGAGGCGGGACCAAAGAGCCAGAGCTCAACCCCCGCAAACACAACTAGGTGAGTACAACTAGGTGAGTACCTGAGCCTGATTGATCTTTGGACCGTGTTCTTTTCATCCTTTCTTCTGGTCATTTTATAGTGTCTCGAAAACAATTCCCTTCAGTCTGGAATAGTTTTCTTAAGGCTTGGTCTCCCTTGTTTCCAATTGCCGCATGGGTGAGCGTCACACTCTCCTTCGGCCCCTGGGGGTCATCTTGTTTATCTGCAGCCTGCTCCTTCTTTTCTGGTGAAGAATGAGTTGGCTTCTGGGTGGGTTCTTTGGTGATTGATGCTTGGTTTGGCCAGGGGGGGGGGGGCAGGTTCTTGCTTGTGGTCCCATTAAGCCTTAAAGGAACTCCAGGGTTGATGGCACTTAGTAGTTTAGTGAAGTTGAGAGGGAAGTGTGTGAATGAGAAAAAACATGCATGATAAGATATTTAATATGATGATAATATTATCTCTAAAGCTTTTTTTCTGCAATGTACTTTTCAGATATCTGATGAGAACATAGATAAACATGTTAATATGATAAAGAAACTAGAAGAGGAAAACGTCTCTCTTAAACAGCAGTTGAAGGATGCCGAGATTCACATAAAACAGACTCAGACTCAGCTGGAAACGACAGCTGCAGCAGCAGCAGCAGCATCAGTAGGAACAAGTGCCAGTTCTGCAGCTGAGGCAAGATGCAGACAACTAGAAGTAAGCCAGACACAAAAGTCCTCCTTTCATAATGTCTTAAAGGCGGCCAGTTTGTTGGCGTGATCAGTGATTAATTTTGATTGATTGCTCAAAGATTTCTATTTTTATGCTTCTAACTTAACCCTTTGCAGATGTTGATGTACAGTGACACCTCACACGAACTGACTAATTGAGGCTGAATCTGATGCGTTTCATTTACGATCTCTTTTTCACACTCTACAGGCAAATTTTATTGAATGAATTCTCAATGTCAACATGTCATATGTTGGATATCTACCAGTCGAACGTGACGGTGAAAAAGTCCACCATTATTGAAATTATTTTCCCATCTTCTTGAGGTTATCTTGAGATGATTTCGGCGCTTTAGTGTCCCTGCGGCCCGGTCCTCGACCAGGCCTCCACCCCCAGGAAGCAGCCCGTGACAGCTAACTAACACCCAGGTACCTATTTTACTGCTAGGTAACAGGGGCATAGGGTGAAAGAAACTCTGCCCATTGTTTCTCGCCGGCGCCTGGGATCGAACCCAGGACCACAGGATCACAAGTCCAGTGTGCTGTCTGCTCGGCCGACCGGCTCCAAGCCATGCCCGAGCCCTTTGATCTTATTTGATAAAGGTGGAACAACTGTGGACATCTTCAAGAGAAAACTAGATTGTTTTCTTCAAGGAGTGCCAACCGGGCTGTGGTGGGTATGTGGGCCTGCGGGCCCAAACTTTCACAAGTCGAGCCTGGCCTCGGGCCAGGCTTGGGGAGTAGAATAACTCCCAGAACCCCATCAAGCAGGTACCATCATTTTCTACTAAATGTGTCAATGACCCCAGGCCCATACATTTTGAAAAGTACAACACACTTTCTTTTATTGAAGATTTTCTATAAAATGACATTGGAGATCATTTGAATTAACATGTAAGGAGGTATGGCATCTTAACCATTTTCAGAATAACATTACTAGCATCTCCACTGACCAAGCCAAATGTCATCCTCCCACAAATGAAACTTATTAAATCTCGTCACGTGCATAATGATGATGTTGAACAACGAGGTGACTGCTTGTTGACGTACTTAACGGGCTAGTCTATAGCGACAACAAAACAAAACACCGTAGCTCAGTAAGGTGCTTTTTGGGAACTGAAATATTAATATATTTTCCTTGAACATTGTCCTGGTATACCAGACCACACACTAGAAGGTGAAGGGACGACGACGTTTCGGTCCGTCCTGGACCATTCTCAAGTCGATTGTGAGAATGATTCACAATCCATTCACAATCGACTTGAGAAGGGTCCAGGACGGACAGAAACGTCGTCGTCTCTTCACCTTCTAGTGTATGGTCTGGTCAACATACTTCAGCCACGTTATTGTGACTCATCGCCTGCATTGTCCTGGTATATTGTTTCTGGCCTAAAACCTATCATTCAAAGAATACTGATAGATATTGTCAGTATCTACAGAGATAGTTTCTTCTTTCTAATGTACTTAGTCAATTGTATATAAATGATATCACTAATCAGGAGGAAATAAATTTCTGCAATTTAGTTGTGTAGTAATTTCTTTGATGTCAGTTGATGCCTAGTATGTGTGTTCTTGACTCATCATTCTGCTTTTGTTAATAATTAGGAGGAACTGGACACTATTAAGCGGGAGCAAGAGGACCTTCTGGTGTTGGTGACTGACCAAGATAGCAAAGTGTCTGAATACAGAAGGAAGCTGAGAGGTTACGGCGAGGATGTCACTGATGATGATGACGATGAAGACGATGATGGAGATTATGGCATCAGTGATGATTATGATGATGATTTGGAAGACCTTCAGTGACAAATGGTCTTCTCCTAGAGGAGGAGAATCATTTGAATAGCCAATATGTACAATAATTGAATAATTTGTAATGGTAAATTCAAGGATGCCCATTGCAGGAAACATCATGGGTAACTCATCCATACATTTCCAGTGTACAAATTTTTAATTAGATAAAAGGCAGAGCATAGGAATGTAAAACACACACACACACATGCAGAAAAGTTAAATATCAGAGAATGAGTTCAGAACTGTGATAAATATGTAATGTTTTCTGAGACATCTAATTGTTAAATTTTGTGAACTAATTCCATTTTATTTGGTAATTTTTGTATGTAAAGGTTAGGTGAATTGCAACTGAAATAATCACAGGAGGTTAGAGAGCTAGATAATATAGCAACATACATGAACAAGCTTGTTCGTTTCATGCTTAGATGTTTTTGGGATCTCTGTCTCGAGAATAAAAAAAATGCGAACTGTAAAGTATAAAGTATCGCTTCACTCTCTAGTGTGTGGTTTGGTCAGCAAACTGTAAAGTACTATATATATAGAAGCAACAGTGGCCTAGCCTGGTACAAAGCCCAAGACCGGCAGAGCAATAGGCTTGTAGCAGTTGACCACGATCTATTGATCGATACCACGATCAATAGGCATGATCCATAAATGTATCACTGATGGGTTGATGTATACCATCACTGTTAGGGTGATCTAGGGTGGTTCTAGATACTTCTTTTTCACACAGGAGAACACACACACAGAACATTGTGTGAGAAATGTATACGTCACTTTCCAACTTCAGAATTGCTTTTAAATACATGGATGGTGAAATACTAAAGAAACTGTTCATGACCTTTGTGAGACCAAAAATTGGAATATGCAGCAGTTGTATGGTGCTCATATCTCATGACGTGCATCAATAAACTGGAAAAGGTGCAAAGGCATACAGTACTACAAAATGGCTTCCAGAACTTAAAAAGCAAAGAGTTTACAAAGAGAGGTTAGAGGTGTTAAATATGCCAAAGCAAGAAGATAGAAGAAAAAGAGATGATATGTTTATCACTTCAAAAATAATAACAGGAATTGACCAAATTGACAAAAAAAAAATTCCAGACACCAGCAATTTCCAGAACAAAAGGTCACAGATTCAAATGAAAGAAACAAAGGTGACGAAAAAAATATTACAGTTTCCTTTTGCAAAGTGGTAGACATTTGGAACAAGATAAGTAAAAATAGGGAGGAGGCCTTAATTATCAGTAGTTTCAAAGCGTTACGCTGCATAACAGCATAACAGTGAGTGCTGGGAAGACGGGACACCACGAGCATAGCCCTCATCCTGTAACTACACTTAGATAATTACAAGATCTACAATATATTAATTTATAACACCAAAACCCATCTGTTGATGCAATAGGGATACCCAGGGAACCTCCAGTGTGACCTGTAGCTAATATACACTTACTTCGTTCTGGTTATGATGTGGAGCAGAGGGGGAGGAAAAGATGAGGTATTTCTTAGATTTATTACACACTTGTCAAGACCATATTAAACTGTACTCAGAGGAGTACAGATCTAAAAGATATATCATAATGTTCACATGTAATATATTGTAGCAACTGGAACTAATTGTATACACTAAAACCATTCCTTACATGAATACAAGACACTGTAGAATGCACAAAGTAGCTCCAATAAGTAGTAAAGGCCCAGTAAGCACATTTTGAGATCATTTTTTTTAAATAGAAAAGTTCTAAAGCCTTCCAGTTCTCTCTATTGAAATGTAGTGGAAATTACCATCTTGCCCCTAAATGACATTGCAAGGGAAGTAGTCACATTGCTTTAAACTTCCCAATCAGCCAGGCTTTGATGCCTTTGTTAGATCAAGCTGTAGTACCGGAACTATGAGGCAGTCTGCCACGAGCTGGGAGAGCAATGGACCTTGGAAAAACATAAGCTACAGAACTTAAATGGGTAGCACCACTGTAGTGCAGTAGTCTACATTCTCCGCTCACAACTGAGGGAGCGGGATTTGGTCCCTGGGCAGGGCAAAAAACACATTTCCTTTTCTGATGTCTCTGTTCACCTAACAGCAAAATATGTACCGCAGGAGTCGCCCAACAGTTGTAGGTTGATTTTTGGAAACGGTCACTAGTTGGCCTGGAGGGGCCCTCAAGAAGCCACAGTATAGGCTTCTTGACCCGGAGAGCAAGAATTATACAAAGTACCGTATGTTGACAAAACCGCAAACTAGAAATTAAAGAGATGACTACATTTCAGTCCATCCTGGACCGTCCTGGAATGGTCCAGGACGGACCGAAATGTCGTCGTCTCTTCAATTTATAGTGTGTGGTTTGGTCAACATTTCTCAGCCACGTTATTGTGACTCTTCATCTGCATAAAAAACTGTATGCATAGATTTACATACATGGGTTATCCCAAGTGTTAAGGACGTGAGGAAATAATTCAACATTTCCCCAAGTATTGCTTGTGTCGGAGTGGCACGCACATGTGAAACTCGGGGCCACTTTTGTCACTCAAATATAAGAATGTACGGAAAGAAAGGTGCACACATACAGTATACATACATGGGAAAGTAGGAGAGAAATATGGGAAGACAGAGGCACAAGTACGTATATGAAAAATGAGAATGACAAAGGAAAAACTGCTAGTGAAACTAAAGTGTATGAGCGGAAAGCAGGTCAATAGATACTGCTCCCTTTCACACACACACACACACACACACACACACACACACACACACACACACACACACACACACCACACGCACACGCACGCACGCACAACACACACACGCACGCGTAAGTAAGTAAAACATGTGCATGTGTTAACATGCATTTATGGTTCCAAAAAGTATACATATTAATACATCCAAATGTATATATAAAATACTTGACATTGAAACAGAATGGTCTTCATAGGCAGTGCCTACAAAAGTCTTTTCCTTACCATTAAATAGATTGTATCACTTGAAGGAGCTCAAGATTACATTATGTATTGTCTCATTTGTCTGAAACAAGCATTGAACAAAATTTACCATTTTGTTTTGATTTTAATTATGGTTATAGTTTTGTCTAGCACTTTTGTTGCTATTTATACTTTTCTCATAAGCTAAATTGCTATTAATTAACCATAGGAATTTGGGCTTAATCCAATATACATATAATAATGAACAAATCCACAAGGGTCATGATGAGGGTTCAAACCCAAATCGGGATGATCCCAGACGTATGGGATCGTCCCGGACGTAGGTTGGAACCCACATGTCATGATAACGTTCTTGAGCTTGCCAAGGGAACATATTGCGAAGTGACAGCTCATTTTCTATGGATTGGGAGGCCATATTAAAATTTGATTCAATATTGAATTACAGGCGATTGCCAGGCAAGCGACGGCTAGTTAACATCGTGTTTATATTTGTGTAGAAGTTAGTGGGTGTGTATCCAGTTATGTGTCCACCCCGTCCCTGTGTCCACCAGGTTGATCATGCAGCATCCGCCACGTCATTCTTTCCTTATACATTTCCACTACTTGTCTTGCAGGTGTGTCCACACACCTGTCTATCCCATTCCCTGTCTTGTTGGTATGTCCACACACCTGCCAACCCCTTCCCTGTCTTGCTGGTATGTCCGCACACCTGTCTGCCCTTCCATCTTGCTGGTACAGTATGTCCACACACCTGTCTGCCCCTTCCATCTTGCTGGTACAGTATGTCCACACACCTGTCTGCCCCTTCCATCTTGCTGGTACAGTATGTCCACACACCTGTCTGCCCCTTCCATCTTGCTGGTACAGTATGTCCACACACCTGTCTGCCCCTTCCATCTTGCTGGTACAGTATGTCCACACACCTGTCTGCCCCTTCCATCTTGCTGGTACAGTATGTCCACACACCTGTCTACCCCTGCCCTGTCTTACTGGTATGTCCACACACCTGTCTAACTGGCACATCCATGTCCTTGGCCACTCTGCCTTGTATCAGTTTTCTATTCCTCCGTCTGAACACTTAGCTCGTACTAACTGTCCTTAGCGCTTATTTCTAGATAAACAAAAACACCGTAGAAGATATAGGAGCAGGTCGCTGTAGAAAGCGGGCACTGACTATGCGCGTGTAATTTACACATGAAAATATTTGAATGTGGAGTACTCCTATCGAGTATAGATTTACAAAAATTACATATCTGTAATAAACTAGCGGTGTTGAGGTTTTAGCGACTTTACATCACCTAGTGGTAATATTTTGAATGGAAATAGTGTGTTGGGTGTTTTCTTTACAGTAAGTGCAGTGCGCCACTAGCTGCATTTGCTGCTAAACGCTGCAGTACGGTTGTGCATTTAAACGTAAGTATAGGAAATAATAGTTTCATTATTGATCAATTTTAATATTGTACATTTATCTTCACAGAAATGGTGCTGTAATTTTTATGTATACTGTACAGTATTAAAGAATGACTGTATTTTCTGGCAGATGGCATGCATGCTTGTTGGTCCAGGTTCAAAATATTGCTTCTCCCTGCTAAGCATCTTAAACTTCACCTTCAGTAAATGTACAAGGAAATTTACAAAAAAAAATTTATTTCTAAAACTTTCCTCACAGAATAGTTGCATCTTATATGTCAGAAAGTACAGTACAGTACTCTGGGTATAGAGAGTTTCAGAGATTTGAATACTTTTGTAAAAGGATTTATTGTGTGAATAGTTAGTGTAGGTTTTTGTGTATACACCGTACTTCAGGTCGTGAGAACCTTGTCCTTGTACACATGTGGCTGCAGGGTCACATGTGGTCTCTCTTTGTCAGTCAGTCTTTATGTGACTATTTTACTTGCTGTTAAGGCGTTCTACGGTATTTTCTTCAGTTTAGTCCTTTTAGTTTTTCTAATAAAAGAGGTTCAGTAGTTCTGAAATGTGCACTGGATGGTGGACTGTAGTAAACATTGTCCACATCTTTCATGAGATTTTGTTACGTATTGCTGCATTGTTAACATTTATTTATATATAAAAAGATAAACTATCAACTTTTTTGTTTACATAAAATGAATCCCTTGATTTGTTATTTAGAAAATATAAGACAGGAATTCTGAGAGGAAGGTGAGTACAGTAGCAGTCTAAGATGATGGCTTTGCTGAGTGTGTTATAGTGAACTCAGCAGTGACATTAGATGGTGTTGCTCTTCTCTTCTGCAGGGCAGTTGAATGTACCTTCTGAAGCCCAGCTTCTGGATAGATAATAGGAACCAGAATGTTGACCAGACCACACACACTAGAAGGTCAAGGGACGACGACGTTTCGGTCCGTCCTGGACCATTCTCAAGTCGATTGTGCACAATCGACTTGAGAATGGTCCAGAACGGCGTTGTCCCTTCACCTTCTAGTGTGTGGTCTGGTCAACATACCTCAGCCACGTTATTGTGACTCATCGCCTGCACAAGAACCAGAATGAGAGTCCTTGACCTTTTAGTGGAAGTTGTGTAGATTTTGAAACACAATTGTTCTCTCTTTCCCCCCCTCTAAATTTGACTTTCGCAAGTGGCGTTGCACAATTGACATCTTGGTATATCCGAGGTGTAAAAATGTCATGCCTTTTATTTTTTTGCTAAAAACTGTTCTGTTTTTTTTGTTATTATTTACCTAGAGAAAGCATAAAGCACCATCTAGAGGTATAATGTATTAAATCAATTGCATTCTCTAGGCTTCCAAGACAATTTGCTGCTCTTCCTGCAAACCTCCCTTTCCGACTGTACCTGGAATTTTCTCTGTGCTTCATGTGGAGACCTCACCATTTGCCGCAGCAGTGGTGATTTCTCCCATCAGTCATGCACCAGCTTGTGACTGATAGTGTGTCGTCGTAGGCTACCTGCATGGCTTCCAGGTTTCTCTGGGTAAGGCTGGTACAGTACTGAATTTTACTAGATGGCTTGGTGTTTCCCCATGCAGCTTTGTTGCTTTACAGGAGTCCCCTTGGATATAAAGATAGTGTAAAGCCCTTGGGGCTGATCTTTGACACCTGCCTATCTTGGTCATCCATGTTCATTTATTTATTTATTTATTTATACAAGAGTTCTTACATCTTGTACAGCCACTAGTATGCGTAGTATTGCGGGCAAGTTCTTAATCCTGTGTTCCCTGGAATACGACCCCGCGAAAAATCGTTTAGCAACCAGGTACCAATTTTACTGTTAAGTTAAGGATTTGTGCTCCAGTATTGCAGTCGGGTATTGATTTGGGGCCTCTGACAGTTGGGTGGACAGCGCTTTGGATTCGTAGCCCTGAGGTTCCTGGTTTGATCCCGGTGGAGGCGGAGACAAATGGGCAAAATATTTCTTTCACCCTGATGCCCCTGATACCTAGCAGTAAATTGGTACCTGGGAGTTAGACTGCTGCTACTGGCTGCTTCCTGGGGTGTAACAAAAAAAAAAAAAAGAGAGGTCTGGTCGAGGACCGGGGCACGGGGACGCTAAGCCCCGAAATCATCTCAAGATAACCAGTAAATCCTCCCCAGCCAGGATATGAACCCTAGACAAAGCACTCGCAAAATGTCAGGCGAGCGTCTTAACCACTACACCATGGAGACTTGACATTACCTGCATACTAAGTGCTTCTAGTCTCTTTCCTTATTCAACACCTTGTCACAAACCCCTTTTGGGGTAGTAAGACATAAGATTCATTATTTGCATTTTTGCTTGGTCCTGTCTAAACTGGCCTATGGTTGTTCTCATAATCTTCAGCTTCATTCTCCACCATTCATCACCTCAATGCTCTGCCTCGTACAGGGTCGAGCCTTAACTCTAGTGTCATTCACTGTTCTCCAGTCCAGAGTTTATGCGTGGAAACCGGTGTCCTTTACCCACGTGATCATCATCAACGGTGTTGCCTTCGATACTATGCCGGGTTCCTTCAACACCCCTCATTCTCCTTCATGCTGTGCCATAATTCATGCCTGTTGTGAGCCCAAATTCTCCTACCTTACATTCTTTTGCTGCCATGATAGACTGTTTATGGGATTCACTCTTGGACAAAATCAGCAATGTGTCTCCTTGTGTTGTTCCTGTCTTGTAAAGTTTTGCAAGTTCCTGACTATTGTGGTGATAGATTATACCCCTCCATAAGTCATGAACCCTCTCTTCCTTCAACATTTTCACTGCCACTTGTGCTCGACGGCTGTGTTTATAGATGGGTCAAAGTCTGCTGACAGCATTAGCTTTTCCATTATTTTCCTGATCAAACCTGTATGTGTGATGCTGTTCTCTAGAGACTTGCATTTTTACAGCAGAGCTTTGCTATACTGAATGCTCTCTTGTCATCTACTTTCTATGCACCAGTGTTCTTCAGTAATTGTGGTTGACTCCTGCAGAGCACCCATGACCTTGAAGTCTTTCAAGCCTTCCATCCTGTACTGGCTCTTCAAAATACTCATAATCCGCCCAAGTAAAACAGAAACAAGCAACACTTAGTGGGCCAGTCACATGCTTAGGGCCCGCACAGGAATATCCCTGCAAAAAAAAAAAAAATCTTTAGCAGGTATAAAACTTAAATTGTGCTGGTTCTCTAGTCATATTAGTGAAAGTGTGGGATGCCACCATTTACCCAGGCATGTAGGGGGAAGGAGTGAGGGGTGCCACCTGCCACTCCCAGCCTGTAGAAGGAATGTCAGGTGCCACACACCACCCCGGCTTGTAGCGGAAGGAGTGTGGAGTGCCACCCACTACCCTGCCCTGTAGTTGTAGGAGTGGGGTGCTACCCTACCATCCAGGAAAATGTGGATGGGGTGCCACCTGGCCTATAAAGGAAGGAGTGTTGGGTTCCACCTTCCACCCCAGTCTGTAGGGAAAGGAGTGTTTGTTGGGTGCTACCTGCCTCCCTAGCTTGTAACGAGAGGAATCTTATCTTAGGATGCTTTCGGTGCATAGCGTATCCCGCAGCCCAGTCCTTGACCAGGCCTCCTTTTTGTTACCAACCCCCAGGAAGCAGCCCGTAACAGCTGCCCAACTCCCAGGTACCTATTTACTGCTAGGTAACAGGGGCATCAGGGTGGAAGAAACTCTGCCCATTTGTTTCCGCCTCCACCGGGGATCGAATTCGGAACCTCGGTACTATGAATCCGATGCACTGTCCACTCAGCTGTCGGGTCAGAAATGAGGGGTGCCACTCAACACCATAGCCAGTAGCAGGAGGAATAACAGATGCCACCCACCACCTGGCCTGTAGTGAGAGTAAGAGATGCCACTATAGTGGAAGGAGTGACGTGGGTGGCTTCCACCATTTCGGCTTGTGGCAGTAGTAGTCTCTGTGGTGTAGTGAAAAAGTCACTCGCCTGGCGTTCCGCGAGCACTTTGTCATGGGTTCGTATCCTAGCTGGGGAGGATTTACTGGGCACAAATCCTTAACTGTAGCCTCTGTTTAACCCAACAGTAAAATGGGTACTTGGTTGTAAAAACGATTCTTCGCGGGGGTCGTATTCCAGAGAGCATAGGATTAAGGACTTGCCCGAAACACTACGCGTACTAGTGGCTGTACAAGAATGTAAGAACTCTTGCATATATCTCAAAAAAACAAAAAATAGTAGTGAGGGGTGGCACCTCCATCCCCGGCTTGTAGCTGGAAGAGGGAGGGGTGCCACCCCTCAACCCTCGGTCTGTAGTGGGAGGTGTAATGGGTGCCACTGTCTATCCCCTGGCCTATAGCAGGAGTAGTGAAAGGTGCCAGCCACCACAATGGCCTGTAGTGGGAGGAGTGAGGGGTATCACCTGCCTCGGTGACCTGTAGCAGGAGTGAGAGTGCTACCTGCTATCTGGTATTTAGCAGGAGTGAGAGGGTGCCACCCTCCACCCCAGCCTGTAGCGGGATTGGTGAGGGATGCCACCCGCCTCAGCAAGCCTTTTTAAATTAAATTTAAATTTTGCCCCAAGGGGCAAGTTTAATGGGCAGCGTCATTCATCCTGTGGGTGAACACACCGCCATAGTAACAGTACAGTATTGGCCAGCGCCACTCATCCTGTGGGTGAACACACCGCCATAGCAGCATGTACAACACCCTCAATGGGAAGAAAACCCCATCGGGACTTGCTTAACTGTCTCAAGTGAACAGCTTATCAAACAAGGATATTAATATATATGTCAACCCCTAAAATTTACGTTATCTTGTGGGGTGCAAAATAGGGGAATCTTTTAAGAACAGTTAGCATATTTGACAAATAGTGTTTTCCTAACTCAAGCAATGTGGTGTTTCTTATTCTACACATATTTCTAATGACTGTTAGATATTTACATTCTCTCAGGTAGTGATTAAGGCGGTGTCCGTCACTCTCACCACCTACTCAATTTGTAGCCGTCATGGTTATGGACTATTCAATATGGTCTCCTTCAGCAGCCAACACATCTGCTCGTTCATTTAAACAGAGTCCAGCATGGGAGGGTATCCACAGGAATTTAACTCTTCCCTGATTGGTTAGTATCCTCACAGCTCTCTTGATTTCAACACCTATTGCAAGGATTTCTGCCTGAATCTTACTAAGGCTTTGTAGTGCTGCTTTTGAATCAGTGCAGATCACTGCACCGTTAGTGTTTCTTGCAAGGAATCTTAACGCCTTAACAATGGTAGTTATAGCGTTGCTTGTGTTGAAGAGGCATAGTTCTCAATATTAAGCCTTTTCTTCATTTCCGTTTTGAAAGACATTATTCCCAATTACTGTGTATGCTGCACCAGCCCTGCCATTGACAGAATTAGATGACCCATCAGTGTAGATTTGATCCAATTCATTTCCGGCTTCTTGATAAATTTCCTCAAGATACTTGATACCATAGGAAATGAGGCACATGTTGGACTTTTCCGTTGCCATTTCGTTGTTAATAAACCTGCACGGGTCATCCTCCCAGGGAGGTAACCTCTCTACAGGCAGGAGCTCGCGGGCTTCCTCAAGCAGGTGAAGTTCTTCGAGGTAGCAGGGAAAGGGGGGATTATCAGGGGTAAAGCACCAAAATATTATGACTAGCACTTGAAAGGGGTCAGGATAAGGATTTAGGATGGGACGGAGGAAAGGAATGGTGCCCAACCACTTTTCTAGGTAGCAGACTGACCAGTGATGCCTTTTTTTGTTTCCGTTTCCTCCTGTAAAGTAACAAAGAACTATTTTTTTCTTGGCAATATCTTTGTAGTGGGGTCTCCAGCTATCTTAATTGCAAGCCTAGCTTTCAGTTCCTTAATTCTGATTTTAACAGTGGGGAGAAGCAGCTGGATGCACATAGGCTGTGTGTATAATTGTAAGCACGGTAATAGAGGCTCCATGCCCATTCCAGGTCATAGCTTTCAGTGCCGAGTCGATTTTTACATGTTCCTATGAGTTGGTTGAGCTCTTCTTTCTTTCCCTTATTAGAGCCGATAGTGACGCCAAGGTATCGATAGTGGTCAACCCATTCAAGTGTTACACCATTAATTTGTAATTCTTCATTTTCTCCTCCCTTATGATGAGAGTATGCCTTTGTCTTGTTTGTGGTGAGAATGAAACCGAGCTCAACACACTTCCATGAGTTCATGGACTGTCCAATTTTTTCCTAAGGTTGAAGCTTGTGTTCGGACATCATCTGCACATGCTGTCCCCCTTCCGGAAATTCAACATTCGAAACTGTATTCATAACTCTGTTGAATAGTGTGGGCTTAACACTCCTCCTTAAGAGGTATCGAGTTCTAAATCACTTGACCTCGAGACTGCTCCGTTGAAGCCTAATGGCTTTCCTTCCTGTGAGGTGATCTTTAATCCATTTCATGAGTCTCTCATGCATGCAAACTCATCTAGGATCGCAATTCCTGGTGCTTTATCGAAGGCTCCTTTCGTGTCAGCGAATACAGAGTATTGTACTTGGTTATGCCCCGTGTAGTGTAAGGAGCGTCACCCTCAAACCTGGCCTGTAGCGGGAGTGAGGGGGTGCCACCCCGGCCTGTAGCGGGAGTGAGGGGGTGCCACCCTGGCCTGTAGCGGGAGTGAGGGGGTGCCACCCCGGCCTGTAGCGGGAGTGAGGGGGTGCCACCCTGGCCTGTAGCGGGAGTGAGGGGGTGCCACCCCGGCCTGTAGCGGGAGTGAGGGGGTGCCACCCCGGCCTGTAGCGGGAGTGAGGGGGTGCCACCCCGGCCTGTAGCGGGAGTGAGGGGGTGCCACCCCGGCCTGTAGCGGGAGTGAGGGGGTGCCAGCCACCCCGGCCTGTAGCGGGAGTGAGGGGGTGCCACCCCGGCCTGTAGCGGGAGTGAGGGGGTGCCAGCCACCCCGGCCTGTAGCGGGAGTGAGGGGGTGCCACCCCGGCCTGTAGCAGGAGTGAGGGGGTGCCACCCCGGCCTGTAGCGGGAGTGAGGGGTGCCAGCCACCCCGGCCTGTAGCGGGAGTGAGGGGGTGCCACCCCGGCCTGTAGCGGGAGTGAGGGGGTGCCACCCTGGCCTGTAGCAGGAGTGAGGGGGTGCCACCCCGGCCTGTAGCAGGAGTGAGGGGGTACCACCCCGGCCTGTAGCGGGAGTGAGGGGGTGCCACCCCGGCCTGTAGCGGGAGTGAGGGGGTGCCACCCTGGCCTGTAGCGGGAGTGAGGGGGTGCCACCCTGGCCTGTAGCGGGAGTGAGGGGGTGCCACCCTGGCCTGTAGCAGGAGTGAGGGGGTACCACCCCGGCCTGTAGCGGGAGTGAGGGGGTGCCACCCCGGCCTGTAGCGGGAGTGACGGGGTGCCACCCTGGCCTGTAGCAGGAGTGAGGGGGTGCCACCCCGGCCTGTAGCAGGAGTGAGGGGGTGCCACCCTGGCCTGTAGCGGGAGTGAGGGGGTGCCACCCCGGCCTGTAGCGGGAGTGACGGGGTGCCACCCCGGCCTGTAGCAGGAGTGACGGGGTGCCACCCTGGCCTGTAGCGGGAGTGACGGGGTGCCACCCTGGCCTGTAGCGGGAGTGAGGGGGTGCCACCCCGGCCTGTAGCGGGAGTGAGGGGGTGCCAGCCACCCCGGCCTGTAGCGGGAGTGAGGGGGTGCCACCCCGGCCTGTAGCGGGAGTGAGGGGTGCCAGCCACCCCGGCCTGTAGCGGGAGTGAGGGGGTGCCACCCCGGCCTGTAGCAGGAGTGAGGGGTGCCACCCCGGCCTGTAGCGGGAGTGAGGGGGTGCCAGCCACCCCGGCCTGTAGCGGGAGTGAGGGGGTGCCACCCGGCCTGTAGCGGGAGTGAGGGGGTGCCACCCTGGCCTGTAGCGGGAGTGAGGGGGTGCCACCCTGGCCTGTAGCGGGAGTGAGGGGGTGCCACCCCGGCCTGTAGCGGGAGTGAGGGGGTGCCACCCTGGCCTGTAGCGGGAGTGAGGGGGTGCCACCCCGGCCTGTAGCGGGAGTGAGGGGGTGCCACCCTGGCCTGTAGCGGGAGTGAGGGGGTGCCACCCTGGCCTGTAGCGGGAGTGAGGGGGTGCCACCCCGGCCTGTAGCAGGAGTGAGGGGTGCCACCCCGGCCTGTAGCGGGAGTGAGGGGGTGCCACCCTGGCCTGTAGCGGGAGTGAGGGGGTGCCACCCCGGCCTGTAGCGGGAGTGAGGGGGTGCCACCCCGGCCTGTAGCAGGAGTGAGGGGGTGCCACCCTGGCCTGTAGCAGGAGTGAGGGGGTGCCACCCTGGCCTGTAGCGGGAGTGAGGGGGTGCCACCCCGGCCTGTAGCAGGAGTGAGGGGGTGCCACCAGCCACCACCCAGCCAGGCGTCGCCTCAGTAGTGTTGTGACTGTGGTGGAGGACGGAGGTGTAGCCTGGTGTTGCATGACGCCAGTGAGGCCTGCTCCTAACTCCTGCCTCGCCCTGCCTCGCCAGTGAGGGCCTCGCCTCATCCTCGGCGCCACCTACCTCCTTGCCCACCTCATACAACTTTACGCTCAATAAGGTAAGTGTAAAACAATATTTATGTTTACCCGGCAACACAAGACTTGCTTGTGTTCTCTGTGGACGGTGTTGTGTCAACACTGGTTGACGTGGTGGTGGGTGACTCAACCCTGTGGTTGACGTGGTGGTGGGTGACTCAACCCTGTGGTTGACGTGGTGGTGGGTGACTCAACCCTGTGGTTGACGTGGTGGTGGGTGACTCAACCCTGTGGTTGACGTGGTGGTGGGTGACTCAACCCTGTGGTTGACGTGGTGGTGGGTGACTCAACCCTGTGGTTGACGTGGTGGTGGGTGACTCAACCCTGTGGTTGACGTGGTGGTGAGTGACTCAACCCTGTGGTTGACGTGGTGGTGGGTGACTCAACTCTGTGGTTGACGTGGTGGTGAGTGACTCAACCCTGTGGTTGACGTGGTGGTGAGTGACTCAACCCTGTGGTTGACGTGGTGGTGAGTGACTCAACCCTGTGGTTGACGTGGTGGAGGCCGCCTCAACCCTGTGGTTGACGTGGTGGTGAGTGACTCAACCCTGTGGTTGACGTGGTGGTGGGTGACTCAACCCTGTGGTTGACGTGGTGGAGGCCGCCTCAACCCTGTGGTTGACGTGGTGGTGAGTGACTCAACCTTGTGGTTGACGTGGTGGTGGGTGACTCAACCCTGTGGTTGACGTGGTGGTGAGTGACTCAACCCTGTGGTTGACGTGGTGGTGGGTGACTCAACCCTGTGGTTGACGTGGTGGAGGGTGACTCAACCCTGTGGTTGACGTGGTGGTGGGTGACTCAACCCTGTGGTTGACGTGGTGGAGGCCGCCTCAACCCTGTGGTTGACGTGGTGGTGAGTGACTCAACCTTGTGGTTGACGTGGTGGTGGGTGACTCAACCCTGTGGTTGACGTGGTGGTGAGTGACTCAACCTTGTGGTTGACGTGGTGGTGGGTGACTCAACCCTGTGGTTGACGTGGTGGTGGGTGACTCAACCCTGTGGTTGACGTGGTGGTGGGTGACTCAACCCTGTGGTTGACGTGGTGGTGGGTGACTCAACCCTGTGGTTGACGTGGTGGTGAGTGACTCAACCCTGTGGTTGACGTGGTGGTGGGTGACTCAACCCTGTGGTTGACGTGGTGGAGGGTGACTCAACCCTGTGGTTGACGTGGTGGTGGGTGACTCAACCCTGTGGTTGACGTGGTGGTGGGTGACTCAACCCTGTGGTTGACGTGGTGGTGGGTGACTCAACCCTGTGGTTGACGTGGTGGTGAGTGACTCAACCCTGTGGTTGACGTGGTGGTGGGTGACTCAACCCTGTGGTTGACGTGGTGGTGGGTGACTCAACCCTGTGGTTGACGTGGTGGTGGGTGACTCAACCCTGTGGTTGACGTGGTGGTGGGTGACTCAACCCTGTGGTTGACGTGGTGGTGGGTTACTCAACTCTGTGGTTGACGTGGTGGTGAGTGACTCAACCCTGTGGTTGACGTGGTGGTGGGTTACTCAACTCTGTGGTTGACGTGGTGGTGGGTTACTCAACTCTGTGGTTGACGTGGTGGTGGGTGACTCAACCCTGTGGTTGACGTGGTGGTGGGTGACTCAACCCTGTGGTTGACGTGGTGGTGGGTGACTCAACCCTGTGGTTGACGTGGTGGTGGGTGACTCAACCCTGTGGTTGACGTGGTGGTGGGTGACTCAACCCTGTGGTTGACGTGGTGGTGGGTGACTCAACCCTGTGGTTGACGTGGTGGTGGGTTACTCAACTCTGTGGTTGACGTGGTGGTGAGTGACTCAACCCTGTGGTTGACGTGGTGGTGGGTTACTCAACTCTGTGGTTGACGTGGTGGTGGGTTACTCAACTCTGTGGTTGACGTGGTGGTGGGTTACTCAACTCTGTGGTTGACGTGGTGGTGGGTTACTCAACTCTGTGGTTGACGTGGTGGTGAGTGACTCAACCCTGTGGTTGACGTGGTGGTGGGTGACTCAACCCTGTGGTTGACGTGGTGGTGGGTGACTCAACCCTGTGGTTGACGTGGTGGTGAGTGACTCAACCCTGTGGTTGACGTGGTGGTGAGTGACTCAACCCTGTGGTTGACGTGGTGGTGGGTGACTCAACCCTGTGGTTGACGTGGTGGTGGGTGACTCAACCCTGTGGTTGACGGTGGTGGTGGGGGACTCAACCCTGTGGTTGACGTGGTGGTGGGTGACTCAACCCTGTGGTTGACGTGGTGGTGGGTGACTCACCCTGTGGTTGACGTGGTGGTGGGTGACTCAACCCTGTGGTTGACGTGGCGGTGGCCGCCTCAACCCTGTGGTTGACGTTGTAGTGGTGTTTATATATATATATATATATATATATATATATATATATCACTGAAATCACTGAGTTTTCAGTTGTATCTAGTCCTGGGGACCATTCAGGCTTGTTTGCATATATATATATATATATATATATATATATATATATATATATATATATATATATATGTATATATATATGTATATATATATATATATGTATATATATATGTATATATATATATATATATGTATATATATATATATATATATATATATATATATATATATATATATATATATAGTGTGTGTGTTGAATATGATCGAAAAAGTAAGATTAATAATTCTAACACGAATTTTTTCTTTTTTTCTTATGTTTTTTCTTCACTGTCGGTGTGAAGAATCTATATGGGATCCGTGTAATTACCACAAGGTACCACAAGCTTCACAAAGCTTCCTGGCAATACGTTAGTAATGAATAAATATGATATGTTAGGTTAGGCTGACCTAGCCTAACCAAACCTAACCTATCCTATCCTATCCTAACCGACGCTTGGATCGTCGACTTAACTTGGCGTCACCAGCTTATTTATTGTATTTATTTATTTATTTATTTTATTTATTTATTTATTTTATTTATTTATTATATACACGAAGGTACATTGGGTTTGTGAGAATACATTGAATAGGACAGTATTACAATCTTGTAAAGCCACTAGTACGCGCAGCGTTCCGGGCAAGCGTTTCAGCTCTTTATTTTCGTCTAATTTCTTTATACAAAAAGATACTTTTCAGGTTAAATTATGTTTTTTCGTGTTGTACATTCAGCACCAACATTATAATGAGTAAATATATCAT
>WNGS01162923.1:3476963-3512207 GCA_020271785.1 Procambarus virginalis | reverse complement strand
TGAGTCAATTGTTCTTGCTGCTGCTGCTGTGCTGTTCATATTGTTGTTGCTGTCCTGCTGCTGCAGTTGCTGCTGCTAATAATCAAAATCATATTATCAGTTCTCAAGTGTTGAAGTATCAAATGTGTGTTGTAGTAAATGCAAGCTAATTAGGCATTATACAAAAATGAGAGAGAGATTTCCTCTTTACATTTATGATGAACTACCTAGCACGCAGCCAGGAGAGGGCCGGGCACACAGCCAGGAGAGGGCCGGGGCACGCAGCCAGGAGAGGGCCGGGCACACAGCCAGGAGAGGGCCGGGGCACACATCCAGGAGAGGGCCGGGGCACGCAGCCAGGAGAGGGCCGGGGCACACAGCCAGGAGAGGGCCGGGGCACACAGCCAGGAGAGGGCCGGGCACACAGCCAGGAGAATGCCGGGGCACGCAGCCAGGAGAGGGCTGGGGCACACAGCCAGGAGAGGGCCGGGGCACACAGCCAGGAAAGGGCCGGGGCATGCAGCCAGGAGAGGGCTGGGGCACACAGCCAGGAGAGGGCCGGGGCATGCAGCCAGGAGAGGGCCGGGGCACACAGCCAGGAGAGGGCCGGGGCATGCAGCCAGGAGAGGGCTGGGCACACAGCCAGGAGAGGGCCGGGGCACGCAGCCAGGAGAGGGCTGGGGCACACAGCCAGGAGAGGGCCGGGGCACACAGCCAGGAAAGGGCCGGGGCATGCAGCCAGGAGAGGGCCGGGGCATGCAGCCAGGAGAGGGCTGGGGCACACAGCCAGGAGAGGGCCGGGGCACACAGCCAGGAGAGGGCCGGGGCACACAGCCAGGAGAGGGCCGGGGCATGCAGCCAGGAGAGGGCTGGGGCATGCAGCCAGGAGAGGGCCGGGGCACGCAGCCAGGAGAGGGCCGGGCACACAGCCAGGAGAGGGCCGGGGCACACAGCCAAGAGAGGGCCGGGCACACAGCCAGGAGAGGGCCGGGCACACAACCAAGAGAGGGCCGGGGCACACAGCCAAGAGAGGGTCGAGCACACAGCCAAGAGAGGGCCAGGCACACAGCCAAGAGAGGGCCGGGCACACAGCCAAGAGAGGGTCGAGCACACAGCCAAGAGAGGGCCGGGGCACACAGCCAAGAGAGGGCCAGGCACACAGCCAAGAGAGGGCCGGGGCACACAGCCAAGAGAGGATCGGGCACACAGCCAAGAGAGGGCCAGGCACACAGCCAAGAGAGGGCCGGACACACAGCCAACATTATGTTAATCAAAGCACTATGTTAATCTAACATAATAACTGTTATGAAACATTAACATTCCATAACAATCATTCACTTTACATCACCCGTCTGAATAATGTATGTACATACTGTACTAACCAGTGCTGTCAGCTCGGCATCTTTTTTGAACATTTCATAATAATAGTAATCCCTTGCATGTGTTATTTCTGCTAGCTGCTGTTGGAGATGTGCTACTTGCTGTGCTGACTCCTCTCTGCTCTCACCACTGTCTTCTTGATTGGCTTTACATGTATTATCCTCTACGGCTGAAGATGCAGCCTCTACTGCAATACCTTGCTGGGCTTTCAACACTGTTAAGAGAAAAAATAAAAATGCTAATTTGTTACTCTGCCCTGGCCCATATCGCATTAATATCTACTGTTGACATTTTAATACCTGCCACACTGCCACAAACACTACCAACTATTTCCCAGCTTGAGTGTGTGGGAAAGGTAAATGTATAAATATTAAAGAGTATTACAGAGAAAGAGCTAATCCGATGAAATGTGGGTAGTGGGAGGCATCTGTTCTCGTGATGTTGCTGCCGTTACGGTGATGGCCTCTGCCATCACCGTATACCTGATCAACCAGGCTGTGATTCATACATCAGGCTGTGAGCAGCTGCGTCCAACAGCCTGGTTGACCAGTCCAGCAACGAAGAGGCCTGGTCGAGGACCAGGACATGGGGACGTTGACCCATGAAATCATTGCAAGGTAACCGCAAGGTAAAGTGAAAGTACCCATGATCATCAGATGGGACTTTCTAGCTGATTCACCTGCTCCTATACTTGGTTACTGCTCATCACAGTATAATTGGTGTAATAATAATAATACTCGTGCTTTGAATAGTGCACGTATTTCTCTGAACTTTGTGGGTGGAGCGATGGTCAATCTCCACCGAGTCAGGATTAGGGTTTGTTCTGGCTCATTTGCAAACAGAGTGGTAGACGATTGGAACATGTTAAGTGAGAAAGTGGTGGATGCCGTCGGTGGTTTCAAAGTGTCATATGACAAAGAGTACTGGGAAGACGGGACACCACAAGCATAGCTCTCATCCTTTAACTACACTTAGGTAATTACCATTACATAAAAAAAACATCTGCTACAATAACACATACCTATTTTATTTAAATGTATTTATATGAATAATGATGAATAGCAAACTATAAATATGCTTTGTATACAAACCCGTGTTTTCATCAAGCAGCTGTTGCACTTTAGATGACATCTGTTCCTTTTCACTTCTAAATGCTTCCATCTCTTTTTGTAAATTAGCCAAAGACTCCCGTATCCGGGTGATCTCGGCATCCTGGTCACGTATAATTTCTTTGTACTTAATGACTTCTGCTGGACACACTTCAGCACTGCTGCTACTCATCAGCTGAGGAGTAACTGCTCGTACACACGATACTGAAATATTTGTCGTTAGCAACATGGCGAAGTTACATTTGTACTGTAGTGTTTTCTTAACCCCCCCCCCTTGCTCTATGGCAATATTTGTAATCAAACATTAATCAGTGTGTCAACATAATCAAACAATGAATGTAATGAAATGCCTTTCTCTGGTTGGCCACTCAGCAGCTGCCTGATGCCACGACCTAGAAGCACCCAAGCCTCGAGGAACACACCAGGACTCGTGAATGTATCCTGGGACCGGGACCAGAATCTGGACACCCTCAGAGGCAAAGGGAAGCCTGGGAATCACATCCCTACAGTACCAACAAAACCCTTCCAGAAAGCAAACAAGCAATTGCTTAGAAAAAATAGTAACCCTCACAATGCAAACAACGGTGTTTAAATCGATGTTCAAAAGAGAATTCGATAAACACCTCTAAAGGATACCCGATCAACCAGGCTGTGAATCATGACTGTAAGCAGCTGCATCCAACAGTCTTACTGACTAGAGCACCAACCAGGATGCCTGATCAGAGAATGGGCCACAGGGACATTGTTCTTCGGAATCATCACAAGTAACACATTTTACTTTAGCCTTACCCAATACTATACTGTACCTTTATTTTACTCATGGTTTTATCATTTACACATTGCTCAATGTGCCACACTGCCTGTTGGTTGGTGACACCTGTGACCACGAGTTCTGTGTTCTGTGGGGTCTGTTCTCCCCTCTGTGGCTCTTCTCTCAGACCTTCCAAGCGAAGTTCAAGTTTATTAGGCAGTTCCCATTTTCTGGGATCAGTTTACTTGCCTTCAGCACTCGCGACTTTGTGCCCTGTTGGATTCCCAAAGTAGGCACTACTTGTTTTTATGGACCTGGAATTGGAGGTGTTGATGAATTCCACCTTGGATCCTTCTGCGCCTCCTCTTCCTTCCTTTTCGGGTGTGGTGTGCCCAGCTACAGTTACTCCCCTACCCTTTACTTCTGGCTCTGAAACATCCAAAGTTTTCAGATTCAGGGTGGGATTTAGCTCGGGAAGTGGCTTGCCTTCTCTTTGGGTGCTCCTTCAATTTCAGGTGCAGAGGCAGTCGAGTCACTAGGTCCCTCTGAAGTTTTAGGGTTTTCTTCCTTCCAGCCAGCCCCCTTTCTAAGACCTCTCCTCTGGACTTCTCTTTTCTGTCCCAGGCATTGGGTGTGGACTCCGGCTCTGCCCCCGGAGTCTTTGCTTCTGACTTCCAAGGATCAGGGAAGTCCAATAGGAGGTCCTAATATTCCCTTTGATCCAGTTGATCCTTCTGACACATGTCTTTTGAGTCAGTGGAAGGAATACTGTCCCTCCCCTCCTTGTAAGATTTTGATTTTTATGCAGATTCCCACAGGATTTATTTCCACAAACTTTATGGTCTCTCAGATATGTTCTTCCAGAGATTTCCTTTCTCTCAGGTTTCCCTTTTGGAGGCTCAGGCAGATCTGATAACCAAACCACACATCAGAAGATGAAGAAACACTACATTTTGGTCCACCCTGGACGGACCTAAACGTCCTCGTTTCTTCATTTTTTGATGTGTAGTTGGTCATCATATCTTCAGTCACGTTGAGACTCGTTATCTGCACTTGGGCAGATCTCTTTAAGTACCTCCTGCATGACCTGGCTTTTGCCCCTTTGATGAACCACTGCCTCTTTCAAGTTTCTTCTTTATCATACTGGCTGAGCTATGAGGTTCTAGAGTCTTTCTGGCTAGCGGACAACACTCTTTTCATCAAGATTTTGATGCAGCTTCTGTCATTTCTGCATGCTCAAGTGGTGTGAGCTTTCAAGCATTTTTTCAGGTGTTTTTGGGAGGTTTCTCTCTTGACCCACTCAATCAGTACCTGTTTGCATTCTCTTTTGCAAACATGGGGCTCCCAAAAAACCTAATTTAATGTAATGAAACGCCTCTTTCTAGAAGAGCCCCAATTACTCCTCGATTCCCTGCCTCCCTCTCTCTCTCCCTTCCAGGGTCCTTGGCTGGTGTTTGTGATCTTCACATATGCTCCAGAACAAGCTTGGAAGGCTGGGGAAAACCTGAAGCTCTGCTTTTCCCTTACTGGCAGGGGGGTTTGTGCTAATGAGCTCATGCAAGTTTTGAGATTTGATAGTTTGTTTACATTGTTTGGGGAGCTCATTTGGTAGTTCCAAGGCTTCAGTGCTGTCAATCCCAGCAGTGGTCTGTATTGGTTTGCCGACTTTCTGGATGTTCTTCCGGCAGGTCACTTGTTCTCTGCACCTGTGAGGGAATTGAGGGGGAGGGAGGAAGCAGTGTCTGGTTCTGGTCCCCAGCAGGCCAAGCACAACTCCACTGCTGATGTGACCTAGTAGTTTTGAGCCATCTTGGCAAGCTAGCTTCAGGGAGCCGCTGTGGCTCACCCAGAAAGAAGCATTTCATTACATTCAACACTTGATTATTTAAATCTAAGAAGGCAAGGGGAATAAAAAATGAGGAGCACATGAGAAGCACTTGTGCTGCAGCTCTTGACTGCTAACTGGTAAAACTAGGCCTCTTTTTAATGTACCCAAGAACAGCTGTAAACTTCACCATACAACTTTTTAGATAGACTTCCCAAATGAACAATGCTATTCAAACAAATCACAAAGCAGGTAATCAGTCAATATAGTTAAGTGATGTTCAAATGTGACACAAATGGTTGTAAAGTAATTGAGATATACCAAAAGTCGATTATTCAGTTTACTTGAAAGGCAGTTAATTAAACATACTGGGATACATATTTCACAACAGTGAATGATACATTTTAGAGAAATAAAACAGCCAGCTAAGTATATAAAGGATAATGGTTCTCTTTTGGGGAAATTTGTTTTTAATAACATCGTTAATTACAATAAACAAAAATATTTATATATATTGAGAAGGCCAAACTATGCAGCACGAACAGATTTTTCACGGTAAGTGAAGAACACACAAAATTCGGTACCTTCTAAACTCTTGAAAAGCCGGCAGAACTCGTGATCAAATACTAGGTCTGAGGGTTGCTTGGCCGCCAACTGAGGTGATTTTGCTGCCTTGGAGTACACTTCTGTTCTTGAGATGTTACTTAACTTATCCCCAAAGTTTTCTGCCCCAATACGATCACTCACAAGTTGTTTGAGAGACTCTCTTGAAAAGTTGCTTGCACTGCCATCATTAAACTGGACACACAGGCCAAGCAGGAACGCGCACAGTCCCTGACAAACCACTTCGAGTTCATCGTGTTCATTAGCGCTCACCTGTAAAAATAAGTCAAATCCAATGCATCATTCCCCATATCACTTTTAGATTAAAGCTGTCTATGACGTATCAAATAATTTATATTGCCTAGTAACAAACTTGCAAAAATTTCCCCGACGGCTACCACGTCATGTGGCATTGACACGAAAGGAAGTTGGCAGCTTGTTCAAGCCCCCCTCATTATTCCTGAAAATATTCTAGCAGAATTTTTAATTGGATTAATATCTTGACTTACAGCTTTTGAAGATAAGCAATTCAATGGATTTATAATGCTTTAAGTGTAAAGGTATCTCTTTGACAGGAAATTTCACTGTGGTTTGTTGAGCCTGAAGTAGTCACTGCTTTCGTGAATAACACTCAATCTTTTGAAGATAGCACTCAACCTTTTGAAGAAATAGTTCTGCCAGATGTGCCACACCAACCAGGATGTGGTGGATAAGTGGGCCTATGGGCTGCTCCCAGCAACAGCCTGTTAGACCAAGCTCTCACAATTCAAGCTTGGCCTCAGGCCGGGCTTGGGGAGTAGAACATCTCCCAGAGCCTCATCCTGGTACAATCCAGGATTAATATCCGCCAACTTGTTCAGTACTGTATTTCAAAGGTCTCGGCGAGATCAGTCCCGTCATGTGTAGTTACATTTTGATACCTGACCAAGACTATCGTGAGTTACGTTTTGATACCTGACCAAGACTATCGTGAGTTACATTTTGATACCTGACCAAGACTATCGTGAGTTACGTTTTGATACCTGACCAAGACTATCGTGAGTTACGTTTTGATACCTGACCAAGACTATCGCGAGTTACATTTTGATACCTGACCAAGACTATCGTGAGTTACGTTTTGATACCTGACCAAGACTATCGTGAGTTACGTTTTGATACCTGACCAAGACTATCGTGAGTACGTCATACTTGTCGCACCATAATAAGACAAATGCAGGTACGCAGTTGAGAGTCTACTCTAAATATATGAGGACAAGGCCACACTTCCCACTATGCCTCCCAAAGTGTAAGAGTGTCCAGGGAAAAAAAACCATATACATGATTTTAATGGAGGAGATACCAGATAAAATTGATACTCTATCATGTTGTATATTTATTAAATATTATTAAATAAAATATTGACAAGATAATGTTGTTTAACATTTTATGTGTAACATTACATTATCACGTAATATTACATTATCAGGAAGCCGGTCGGCCGAGCGGACAGCACACTGGATCCTGTGGTCCTGGGTTCGATCCCAGGCGCCGGCAAGAAACAATGGGCAGAGTTTCTTTCACCCTATGCCCCTGTTACCTAGCAGTAAAATAGGTACCTGGGTGTTAGTCAGCTGTCACGGGCTGCTTCCTGGGGTTGGAGGCCTGGTCGAGGACCGGGCCGTGGGGACATTAAAAGCCCCGAATTCATCTCAAGATAACCTCGAGATCACAAAGCCACTGACATGTGGCATTCCAGGCATTAAAGCGAACAAAGTATGATACTGTACTAATAAATACTCTCAGAATTTGCAGTGACTTTCAGGTTTAAGTTATCGCTTTAGCATTCCAATGACGCGAGTACAGTACCATAGACTGATAATGTGCATACTGTACTAAAGAGATATGTGGAAAAAAATACTGTACAAGGAATGCTGAAATGTTTAATACAAAATTTGTATATCCAGCAGTCACTCAAATTCTATTATCAAACCACTATATTGATTCTATTGAAAAAAAAAACACTGATGATAAAATTCTATTATTTTATTTTCTATCTATAGTCAAACAAATTCATTTGCAAACACTGTGACAGTACACTGTAATAACCAAAAACTAACTGAGAAAACTTTGAGAGTAAAGCATTTTAGGTGTCGCTGAGCGGGACCTTGATACTCGGTACCTGAAACGTTTACGGTGGGGAACGAACCGACAGATTGGGTCATTACAGTGTTTAAGAGAAGTGGACACACCTTAATGTGAAGTAATTAAAGCTGGTGGACATACTATAGTTAATATATAAAAATATGCATGCTGTACACGTTCAGGTTATGACTAGTGCACACAACTTATAACATTTGTGAAAGGTGATGCCGAGACTCGATACCGATGGAGATTGTGTTAAAAATATGCATGCTGTACACATTCAGGTTATGACTAGTGCACATAACATTTAACAACATTTAAATATGCAAAAACTAGAAGAAAGAAGAAAAAGAGGCGATATGATCACTACGTTCAAAATAGTAACAGGAATCGATAAAATTGACAGGGAAGAATTCCTGAGACCCGGAACTTCAAGAACAAGAGGTCATAGATTTAAACTAACAAAACAAAGCTGCCGGAGAAATATACGAAAATTCACTTTTGTAAACAGAGTGGTAGACGGTTGGAACAAGTTAAGTGAGAAGGTGGTGGAGGCCAAAACCGTCAGTAATTTCAAAGCATATATGACAGAGTGCTGGGGAGACGGGACACCACGAGCATAGCTCATCCTGTAACTACACTTAGGTAATTATACTTAGGTAATTACTTATGAAAGGTGATGCTGAGACTATACCAATGGAGATGTGTGTGTGTGTTAAAAGGGGTCCGAGATGTTAGATACCCGAGATGTCTGAGAAATGAGGTTTAAAAGGGGTCTGAGATGTTAGGGAGGGATAGTACCTCTGACAGGAAACAGTTGCACCTTCTGGTGGTTCATCTGCTTTGGTCCCCACCTGCAGTCAACTCTCACCTGTGGCTCCTAGTTACAGTTTGCATGGAACAGCAGCCACACCCTGGCTAACCACTTCAACTGGCAAGCAAAACCAGGTGAGGGTAGTAGACAGTCTGAGACCCCTCAGTGAGCTAGGGCATATCTACCTACGCAAGCGAAAACTGGACCAGGCGAACTGAGCGGAGGAAAACACCAGAATGGTTCATTGAGTAGGAAGGTGGACCCAGCAAAGTGTTGTGGAGCGCAGCTAGGGTACAATGAGACACGTAGGATACAGCAGTTAGGATGCAGTGGCCATCCACTGCATCCTAACCTATCACCAGCCGTCTCAACTTGTCTTGCCGCTGGATCCAGTTGGGCCGGGATGAGAGAGGTTGCAACTTTCCCTCACTTTAATCCAAATCAAGTGCAAGTCATGACCTCAACTCATACTGCACAACCCAAAGTCCCATGGCAATGGCCAAGTTACAAAGCAGCAAGAGTGGATACAAGGAAGCTGTAGTCAGAGACCTGCACATAGGAGGCTCAGGGCATAGGGTCACTCTCTACTGGACCGAAACAGCAGCGGAGCTCGGCAGCCCCCCTGGGTGTCTGAACAGCACTCTTCAGTACACACACACACACACACACACACACACATTCCAGAGAACAACATAGAGCACATAGAGGTGTCTAGAGACGAAGTGGAAAAAATGCTCAAAGAGCTAAATAAGAACAAAGCAGTTGGTCCAGATGGAGTTTCACCATGGGTTCTGAGAGAATGTGCACCTGAGCTCAGCATCCCTCTTCAACTGATCTTTCAGGCATCCCTGTTTACAGGAGTTGTAGCTGATGTGTGGAAAAAGGCTAACATAGTTCCAATTTACAAGAGTGGAAGCAGGGAAGACCCCTTAATTATAGACCGGTATCATTGACAAGTGTAATAGTCAAAATATTGGAAAAAATAATTAAAACTAAATGGGTAGCACACCTAGAGAGAAATGATATAATATCAGACAGACAGTATGGTTTTCGATCTGGTAGATCCTGTGTATCGAATTTACTCAGTTTTTATGATCGAGCAACAGAGATATTACAGGAAAGAGATGGTTGGGCTGACTGCATCTATCTGGACCTAAAAAAGGCTTTCGACAGAGTTCCACATAAGAGGTTGTTCTGGAAACTGGAAAATATTGGAGGAGTGACAGGTACGCTTCTAACATGGATGAAAAACTTTCTGACTGATAGAAAAATGAGGGCTGTGATCAGAGGCAATGTATCGGACTGGAGAAATGTCACAAGTGGAGTACCACAGGGTTCAGTTCTTGCACCAGTGATGTTTATTGTCTACATAAATGATCTACCAGTTGGTATACAGAATTATATGAACATGTTTGCTGATGATGCTAAGATAATAGGAAGGATAAGAAATTTAGATGATTGTCATGCCCTTCAAGAAGACCTGGATAAAATAAGTATATGGAGCACCACTTGGCAAATGGAATTTAATGTTAATAAATGTCATGTTATGGAATGTGGAATAGGAGAACATAGACCCCACACAACCTATATATTATGTGAGAAATCTTTAAAGAACTCTGATAAAGAAAGAGATCTAGGGGTGGTTCTAGATAGAAAACTATCACCTGAAGACCACATAAAGAATATTGTGCAAGGAGCCTATGCTATGCTTTCTAACTTCAGAATTGCTTTTAAATACATGGATGGGGATATACTAAAGAAATTGTTCATGACTTTTGTTAGGCCAAAGCTAGAATATGCAGCTGTTGTTTGGTGCCCATATCTTAAGAAGCACATCAACAAACTGGAAAAGGTGCAAAGACATGCTACTAAGTGGCTCCCAGAACTGAAGGGTAAGAGCTACGAGGAAAGGTTAGAAGCATTAAATATGCCAAAACTAGAAGACAGAAGAAAAAGAGGTGATATGATCACTACATACAAAATAGTAACAGGAATGGATAAAATCGACAGGAAAGATTTCCTGAGACCTGGAGCTTCAAGAACAAGAGGTCATAGATATAAACTGGCTAAACACAGATGCCGAAGAAATATAAGAAAATTCACTTTCGCAAACAGAGTGGTAGACGGTTGGAACAAGTTGGGGGAGAAGGTGGTGGAGGCCAAGACCGTCAGTAGTTTCAAAGCGTTATATGACAAAGAGTGCTGGGAAGACGGGACACCACGAGCGTAGCTCTCATCCTGTAACTACACTTAGGTAATTACACTTAGGTAATTACACTATTCATCTCCATGGAAGAAGGGGCTATGGAATGTGTCTTAAACATAGCCTGCTTCAATTCATCCTGGCAAGCAAGCTGGCAGGGATACTGCACAGCAGTTGAACAAATACAATCAGCCATGTGCTTTATGAATGCCTGTTATCCGAAAATACCTGATATTCAATTGGGGTTTGTTCAGATAAAAACGTTCAAATAACTGGTGAGGGCAAGCAGCAGTCTGAATACAAATGTGCAATAAAGATGGAATTAGTTTGCCCAGTGACCATACACAGCACCACTTGAGCAATGTTCATACACCAATGGATGGCTCAGAAGCTTAAAACTCTGCCATGGCATTAGGTACATTGGAGTACATGGTGAAAGGCAGTCTGCCGAGATTACCTCATCATCTCCACTCCATTCAACTCAACACTATCATCATCCACCGCCACCACCACCTTTACTATCTAAATAACAACTATAATCTTCAAGTTAAGGAGTTAGGAGCAGGTAAAAGAAGAAGGTAAGGTGAAGACCAGGTTAGAGAATATGGTAATGTCTAGAAGGCAAGAATAAGGCGAAAGGTAAGAATAGGAAGATGAGAAGGCTGTAGGCTTAGGTCAGGTCATGTTTGTTGAGAAGGTTAGAGCATTTAAGTATGTACTGTGAAAGGGAAGAGTCAACAGCAACATAGCCAGGAAGGTTGACTCTTCCCTTGAAGATTGATTGCGTCATAGAGCAATCAAGTTTGAGAGGCCCAACTTTTTCCTTCTGAAAACATGTTGCCCATCCATAATAAACCTATTCCTCTTTGGGATCTCCACCATTCTATTCCTGATTAATTTTCAAGAACTTTCACCAGATACATTAAAACAATGCAGACAATGAGTCACAATAACGTGGCTGAAGTATGTTGACCAGACCACACACTAGAAGGTGAAGGGACGACAACCATTCTCCTGGACCATTCTCAAGTCGATTGTGAGAATCGACTTGAGAATGGTCCAGGATGGACCGAAACGTCGTCGTCCCTTCACCTTCTAGTGTGTGTGGTCTGGTCTCCACATTAAAACAATGATTTGATCAATAATTTAGTGTTATTTGTCTTGAATACTGGGACTATATTTGCAACTTTCAGATTTCCTGCTTCTCTTGCAGCGAGATATGTTGTTAACTAATGATCTTCAAAGCTGGGATTAATTTATTGTATAAAGTTTGCTGCATACATAAAGCTGATTAAATGCAGCAACTTTATATACATTATGTCTTCTGCAATTTCCATTAGAATATATAATGTTCAGTCACTAGTGTGCACCAGGACAAACAGGCTCGTAGTTTCATCAAGTGAGAGAGAAAGAAGTTGAAAATATCATTATTTTGAGATTGTAGCAACATTACACGTAAAGTTATGTAAACTGTATACAACCTGGATAACTTACATGAGTAGTAAGATATGGAACTGCAGTTGGTATGGCCAGGAAAGTCTGCACAGCGACGGGGCAGTGAGCCAGCCACGTGGAAGAAGCATAAGAATGCCGAAACGTGTGATAACCTTAGACCCGGCTTGCAGGATGGACGTGCACTGTTGCATGAGTGACACGGGTGGACTCCCCACACTGGTGGCTAGCTGCACTCGCAACATGTTTTCCTGAAAATAAAATGAAGAAAGTTGCAACATGTTTTCCTGAAAATAAAACGAAGAAAGTAAATTTGCAACATGTTACTGTAAACTTTGTTTACAATATTGTAAATACTGTACTGTTGCAACACAATACTGAATATGCCAACTTTATAGTACAATATTGAATATGACAACTTTACAGTACAATACTAAATATAACAACTTTAACTGCACAACTGGAGAAACAACTGTGATGATATACAAAATATCGGCCATGTCAGAGAATACATCGTGATTACATGAGGATACAATATCCCAGAGAAACTATACATTAACACTAAATACCAATTGCATATACTGTACAGTACTGTACTGAAACTAACATCCTTGACCCATTACTGCCACTCCTTGATGAGGTACTTTTCCAAGTATGATGGAAGAGTTTGTTGGTTAAGATGACAAAACATATTCAATAACACTGCGATTCCCCACCCCTGGCAGGGTCATGGCCGCGTCTCCCCACCCTGGCAGGGTCTTGGCCGCGTCTCCCCACCCCTGGCAGGGTCTTGGCCGCGTCTCCCACCCCTGGCAGGGTCTTGGCCGCGTCTCCCCACCCCTGGCAGGGTCTTGGCCGCATCTCCCCACCCCTGGCAGGGTCTTGCCGCGTCTCCCCCCCTGGCAGGGTCTTAGCTGCGTCTCCCCACCCCTAGCAGGGTCTTGGCCGTGTCTCCCCACCCCTGGCAGGTCTTGGCTGCAACTCCCTAACCCTAGTGGGATCTTGCCCCGACTCCCCACCCCGGCAGGATCTTGCCCACGACTCAGCACCTTAAAAACGGTGGGGAAAAGTTGGCTGCGAATCCCCATCTTGTAGGCGGGGTGGGGGGTGACTTTGGCCACAAATCCCCATCTTGAATGGGAGTTGGCCGCGAATCCCCATGTTCAGGGATTAGGGAGCCGGTCGGCCGAGCGGACAGCACACTGGACTTGTGATCCTGTGGTCCTGGGTTCGATCCCAGGTGCCGGCGAGAAACAATGGGCAGAGTTTCTTTCACCCTATGGACTGTTACCTAGCAGTAAAATAGGTACCTGGGTGTTAGTCAGCTGTCACGGGCTGCTTCCTGGGGGTGGAGGCCTGGTCGAGGACCGGGCCGCGGGGACACTAAAAAGCCCCGAAATCGTCTCAAGATAACTTCAAGGGGCTGGCTATGATCCTCCAATCTCCAAGCGGGTTGGCCACAACTCCCAACTCCTGAAGAGGTGATCATGGCCCCCCCATTCTTGAGGGGCAGTAGCTAGGACTCCCCATCCTTGAGAGATGGGGAGTTCATAGTTTAGTGTCTTCTTTGGTCCAGAATTCCTTTTCAACTGCTCTCTTTTTGGTGGCTCTTGCCTCCAGTTGTCGGGTCGGGGAGCTTCAAGTTATCTTCCACAGACAGGGTTTTTGTTCTTTTGGACCTGGTTGGGGTTTTGGTCATTTGCGGTTGGCTCCTTCATTTCTGGCAGAGACCCAGTCAGCTGGAATTCAGAGGGGGTCCTTTGGTTATTGATGCTTGGTTGGTTTAGCCGGGGGCATCACGTGCTGCATCCATTGGTGGTTCTCCGTCACTACTTTCATGCCACCGATTTGACCTCAGTGAATGCTTTGTGGATGGCTCCTATGTCCTTGGTTTCCTGTTCCAAGGCTTATATTTCTCAGGTCATCTGCAGTGTTATTAAGTCTAGCCACCCTGCTGTCTAACCTCATGCTCATGATGTTAGGAAGCATGCCGCTCTGGTGGCTGTGTTTGCTTATATGACCTGGGTTGATATTCAGGCACATGGGTTTGGCAGTCTAACAAGGTTCTGGCAGCCTGGTATTTAGTTGATGTTCCAAGGCCTTAGCTTCCTAGTGTGGCCTTGAGTTGGGTCTCTCAGCTTCAATTCTCGTCTTCGTCTTGGCTGCCTGTATTTTTTCCTCCTCCCTAGTAAGGCCCTGTATTTTCTTCATCTCTTTGGGTAGATAGCTACAGTAAGCCGGGAGCCGGTCAGCCGAGCGGACAGCACGCTGGACTTGTGATCCTGTGGTCCTGGGTTCGATCCCAGGTGCCGGCGAGAAACAATGGGCAGAGTTTCTTTCACCCTATGCCCCTGTTACCTAGCACCGTGGGGACACTAAAAAGCCCCGAAATCATCTCAAGAGAACCTCAAGATAACTCAAGAAGCCACAAAGGGGCTTCCCCCAGAAAACCAGCATTGAATGTAATGAAATGCCAATTTCTGGGTAAGCCCCTGTGGCTCCCCAGATCCCTCCCTCCCTTCCAGGTTGTCGGGAGGGAATTTGTGTGTGCATCTGCTCCAGAACCAAGAGCTAGAGCCCCTTGCAGAATGTGGACCCTTTCCCCCAAATGAGTGGGGAAAGATGGAGGGGGGGGACTGAGCACATACAAGTTTTGGGAGATTCCAATGTTTATTTACATAATTGGGAGTGCTCATTAGGTTGGTTGTGAGGCATGGGTCACTCTCTCTTGAATCCAGCAGTTGTCTTTTTGGTTTGCTGACTTTCTGGATGCCTTCCTCGTTGAGGTGACGGACTATCATTATCTCCCTGCGCCTCTTTGAGGGGGCCAGGTTCTGGCTTCTGGGGCTCATCCAGAAATTTGTGTTTCAATACAATCAATGCTGGATTTTCCAAACGATTCAGATTTAGGAAGTTTTGGGTTTTTCTAACATGAGATTTTTGACACTTTTAAACAATATTACAATATAAAAAAATGATCATTTCAATTACATCTCAATTTTCACATGAAACTTGAGATTATTTTACATATAATGCATAAATATTTTACATTAGAATTCTGCTTTTACTTACCTTTTGTGTACCATTATCAACTAGAGAGTGACTGAGAGCTACTGCAGCAAACCAGTTGGACACTGGGTCCGGAGAGAAGAGTCCACTGCACAAGAGCTGACCTGCCGTCACCGAGTTGGCTAGTAGGAAAACAAAAATACATACTGAATTTTACTTTCTTCATATTTTTATTGCTTTTACAGTGCTGTATTTTTCCTCAAGTGCAAAGATGCATTAGCTTATTAATAATGTTATACAGTATACTGTATATCAAAGACAGTGTAGAACTGTAACTAATATGTGTACCTCGATATAATAATAGAACAATAAAATATTGTTTTTATTATTATCACACTGTATTTACACATAACTTATAACTACTGTATCTATATGTTTTTGCACCATTGTGAGCCTCTTAAGTTTTGGCGAGTGTGCCAATCTTGTAACTATTGATTCATTAGCGGCACAGTCATACACACACACTTGCCTATTGCCGACAGCACTTGATAATGCAAAGTGCCACTTGACACACTACACACATCGCTAACTCAAGCCTAAATATTTATTTTATCAGAATCCTGGTCACTAAATCCCGAATATGAATAATTTTTCACATGCTCATTTTCTAAAGGATTATGAGGTCCGTTGTGTGATGTGCCGAGGCAATAAATGCGGCTGTGTGCTGTGGCTCTGTCTTGCTTTGGGATCATCATCATCGGCAGGAACGAGTTCACGGATATCTGAACTTTCTACATAATCTTTTTTACGTCGGGGGTCTTCTATGTCACACGGTATATAATTGCCGATACTGAGCAATTGGGGAGCCGGTCGGCCGAGTGGACAGCACCTGGACTTGTGATTCTGTGGTCCCGGGTTCGATCCCAGGCGCCGGCGAGAAACAATGGGCAGAGTTTCTTTCACCCTATGCCCCTGTTACCTAGCAGTAAAATAGGTACCTGGGTGTCAGTCAGCTGTCACGGGCTGCTTCCTGGGGGTGGAGGCCTGGTCAAGGACCGGGCCACGAGACACTAAGCCCCTAAATCATCTCAAGATAACTACTGAATTATTTGCTTCCTCATTAAGCGATATGTAGGAACAAGCTGCATGGTGGTGGTGGTGGTGGTGGTGCGAGACGGATGCGCGGCGGTTGTGGTGACATCAGTTTGTGTTTCTTGTTTTTAATCAGAAAGTTCCGTTTGCTAGTTCGGCTTTCAGTTTGCAATTTTTGATCAGCAGTAGTTTGTTTTGGGATTCCTACCTTTCTGGGTGCTTGACCTGGTAGATGGCAGACAAAGACTGCTTCCAATTACACAGGGGTGTCTTTAGGCCATTGTTGCTCGTGCCTCTCTTGAGGGGGCCCAGGTTCTGGCTCTGGTCCCCGGTTGGCTTAGAACTCCTTCGATTGACTGTTGCCACGGTGTAATATATACACATCAGCCCGGTATAGCTCCAGGGAGCCGAAGGGGCTCTCTCCACAGAAAAACCATTTTGGTGGGCATTTGAGGTGATCAAAGGGGGAAGATTCCTATATTTTGCCTTTGAATCATTTCTTTAGTATTATTTTAGTTTATTTATGACAGTTGTAAATTTAAATTATATATAAAATTAAGTTTCAATTATAACCATAAATATATTTTTCTTTGCATGTTATGACTAGTTATATGTATAATGGAGACTCGAAGTTCAACAGCTACGAAAGTTTTGCACGTGGACTTTCTATTAGCAGCCATGAAAACTCACTACCTCGACTGTTGCCAACAAAGTGACACATAATAGAGAAGGGTCTTCATGTCAAGAACTTTCGTACGATGGATGCTGCAGCAAACGACATTGCCAATGAGGTTTATGACAGATGGATTTCATGCAATGTCTATCCTCATCAGTACGTTGTAGAAAAAACAAATTGCAAGCCTTGATGACATCTTTTAGTGCACTTGACTTTTGGCCGAAAAAACTCCCTAGCATTAAATGTAATGAAACGCCATTTTCTGGGTGAGCCCCTGGAGGCTCCCTGGAGATATCGGACTGAAGGCAGATATCGGGAGTAGATAGAACTCCCTGGAGTTCTGCCTACCAGGGACCATGAGCCAGAACCCAGCCCCCTCAGTGAGGCACAGGGAGCAATGGCCTATGGAAAAATCCCATATGTTTGAGAGCATTCCATGTCTGCCATCGACCGAGGCTTGGCACCCAGATAGGTAGTACAGTATAACAAAAACCCACCTGGTAAAAAATTGCAACCGAAGACCGTACAGAGACAGACCTCCCCCAAAAACAAAAGGAAATAAGAAAACGTCATTCATCGCCGCCGCAGCGCTGCCTGTCCGAGCAGCCCTTCCCTCCTCAGAAGGGGGAAGACCCGGACCCCTGCGCCGGCTACTCATACCTCAGTTCCCGTTGGTGTGGTCTCGGCGTCTCCCGATTTATGTGGCGCCTTTCCTCGACTGCGGAACTGTCGCAGTGGATGCCTTTCAGCAGGACTGGTCGAGGTGGGGTTACCTATACATCTTTCCCCCGGTCCACCTATTGCTTCGGGTTCTGGCTCTTTTGGAGTCTTACCACAGGGAAAGTGGTCCATATAGCCCCTTGGTGCCTGGCCCAACCTTGGTTTCAGGCACTACTGTACTTGCTCGATGTCCATTGCAGTCACAGCCAGGCAGTCACAGTCATGCAGTCACAGTCATGCAGTCACAGTGTGGCAGTCACAGCGAGGCAGTCACAGTCAGTCTTGGCCTGTCTATATTTCAACTACAGTATATGAGGCTGCCAAAGCAGTTGTTGAGGCAAGATTACATGGTATTAGAGGGAAAAGGAGGGTGATGGGGGTGAAGATGGGAGGGAGGGGTCCTTAAAAGGGAGAGACTAGGAGTGTGAGAAAAGTATGGAGGGGGAAAGTAGGGAAGGAGAAGGGGAGGTTAGAGCATTGGAAACTTGTTTAGCTTGTCAGTAGGTAACCAGCCAGTCGGGAGTTTGTCAGGAGTGGGTGGGTGTCGGCGCCACGGATGAGCTAAAGTGTTAACACCATCACATGGCAGTGCTGCAGCCAAATCAAGGCCACCAGAGGCAGGGACAGAGAGGCCGACTAAGAGTCCCAAAACAAAGCCCTGCAAATTCCGAACTTGGGACAGAACCAAATGAAGCTTCCGCCAGTTCATCAGGAACCTTAACCCTGTGAGCTAAGAAAGAACCAGTTCCCTGGCCTGCAGAGAAGCGGACTGGCAGAGAGTCCACACCAGCCAGTCATCTAGGTATACCAGAACACCAAAAGATAAATATAGGTCACTATGACCCGGGTCAAATGCATAAGAATACAAGAAGCCAGATTGAGCCCTAACAGGAGGACATGAAAACGGTAAACCTGTCATCTTATGACAAAGCCTAACCAATTCCTAAACCCCGGAAGGAGAGAGACTTGTCAGGACAGCGGAACCTTGGTCTATGAATGCCCCAGAGTACGGATTTTTCGGTGTACGACGTCAATTTCGTCACAAAGTTTGACCCGACGTACAACATTTGCTTCAGAGCATGACTCGTTTGTTGATACTGTACTTGTATTCATCAACATAGCTTATCATTTATAACCAACATTGTTGACTTAATAATAATAAGGCAACCATCGTTGACTTCCACAGCTCTATGGTACATGCAACACATGGTTGCATATCATCACATGCAAGGGGTTACAAAGTCCCCCAAATCATGACTTAAACTACAACAACTATTCTTAGAGAAACTATATAAATACCAATAAATATTGCCAAGTAAATGAATTATTTGTGAAAAACTATAAAAGAATTCACAATACTGAATATTACACTTACATTAACCTTTTTAAGGAGTAAATTACAGTTGAGTACATGATAAACAAAACAATATGATAACATGCATCCAGAAACTATAAGCAACTCCATTAATGGGTAATGCATGCACAAACACACAAGCTTCAGAACAAGTCTTTGATAGAATTGTGGCAAGAAAGAATTCGTCTTCATAACCACGTCACTTGTGAAATACGTTGCGGCAGACGTTGTGTAAAACACATTACTATGTATAGTTTGCAAGGGAGTGGTATGTGTGGTGCACAAAACGACTGCAACTTACGAAAAGGTTTAGCTCCAGGTACAACTGAAAAGAACACACACTAATTGTTAGCAAAAGCTGTAACACAGATCAAATTATCCATAAATACCATTCTTTAGCTAAATAATCGATTTGACGAAAAGATAAAATCTCTATAACTAAAACATAAACATTTGGAATTAATTGTCCAATACAACATAAACATCAGGCGCACCATGGGCTGTACAACTGTACCACTGCCCTCACCACATACATTTTTCTTCGGCTAAGTTTTTTTGTCATGTATACATTCTTTGGCATTGTTATTAAAATATTTAATCCTAAACCATCTTTTAAAACTGGTAAAATTTCATCTAATAATATGAGTGAGAGATTCATAGCTATATATAAAATTGAGTATATGGGTCGGCGTAACACACTGCCACATACCCAGGTCATAATTATAATTAACTAAACTTTAAATCTATCTCAAATCACCTTTTATCCATTATGAATTTCAATAGTGCAAAAAAAAAGTGAGTAACTCCTTTATCTTTGACATGTTCTGGCACAGTATAACACAATAGATCAACTTTATTAACCCTTTCGCTGTGACAGTTGATTACACCACATGAAAAATGGCAGTCGTTCCAAGCATGACCTGTGTCCACGTACTGCACTACTTAAAATTAACCTTGGTACCACCAGGATTTAGCCCAACACATCAGGCCTGCAAGAACCATTCATCACCTACCTGAAGCCAGGACAAGAATCTGGCTCATTCTTTGATGCAAAGAGAACCTGCACACTCTAGATCCATCTGTGCAATACTTGGGACCCACCAGAACAAGGGGATTTCATTCAATTCAATGCTGAATAATTCATCAGGTGGACTAGAAAGAAGTGTCACATGGGGAGAGCAAACCCCACAGTACTCAGGGTCAAATGTATCACTGACCATAAAAAGGCAGCATGCCGGGGGCAAAACAAGTGATCATTGTTGCATGGCATGGACGATGAGCAACCCTTAAACTCATGCAAGGAGAGAGCAGGTCTGGGAGGGGATATCCATAGGACCACCGAACCCATGGGAAATTTCCAGGCTCTTGAGGGTAAACCAAGATGAACACCCAGGCACTGGGGGATGATATGCCGGTCCTAAAAATAAACAACACAGCCTGAGTTACACAGACTCATTCCTCTCAATGTTTGCTGATGATGCCAAAATTATGAGAAGAATTAAAACGGATAAAGATAGACAGAGACTACAGGATGACCTGGACAAACTGGAGGAATGGTCTAGAAAATGACTGCTAAAGTTCAACTCAGGAAAGTGTAAAGTAATGAAATTAGGCAAAGGGAGCAGGAGGCTGAACACTAGGTACCACCTGGGAGGTGAAATCCTGCAAGAGTCAAATAGAGAGAAAGATTTGGGGGGTTGATATCACACCGAACCTGTCCCCAGAGGCCCACATCAAAAGGATATCATCAGCGGCATATGCTAGACTAGCCAACATAAGAACTGCCTTTAGAAACTTGTGTAAGGAATCCTTCAGGACCCTGTATACCACTTATGTCAGACCAATCTTGGAATATGCAGTGCCAGCCTGGAGTCTATACCTAGTTAAACACAAGACAAAGTTAGAGAAGATTCAGCGGTATGCCACCAGGCTCGTCCCGGAACTGAGAGGAATGAGCTACGAGGAAAGGCTAAAAGAGCTGAACCTCATGTCCCTGGAAAACAGAAGAGTAAGGGGAGACATGATAACCACCTACAAAATTCTCAGGGGAATTGACAGGGTGGACAAAGACAAACTCTTCAGCACGGGTGGGACACAAACAAGGGAACACAGGTGGAAACTTCGTACCCAGATGAGCCACAGACGTTAGAAAGAATTTTTTCAGTGTCACAGTAGTTAATAAATGGAATGCATTAGGAAGTGATGTGGTGGAGGCTGACTCCATACACAGTTTCAAATGTAGATATGATAGAGCCCAGTAGGCTCAGGAATCTGTACACCAGTTGATTGACAGTTGAGAGGTGGGACCAAACAGACAAAGCTCAACCTCCGCAAGCACAATTAGGCGAGTACAGTTGTGAAGGCTGACCTCAACATGCTGAAGGGAGGGCCATGAACCACCAGTGCGCCCCGCCAGCCAGTCACACCTTACTTGGGTCAAAGACACAGAAACCATAAGACTCCCGACTCGCTCTACATAATGGCCGCCACAAGCAAGGACCTCTAAGAGAACAGCACTCTTGAGAAGATAACTCTGGCAATGCAAGGGAGCCGGGGGCTGAGCGGACAGAGCACTGGGCACGTGATCCTGTGGTCCCGGGTTCGATCCCAAGGCGCTGGCGAGAAACAATGGGCAGAGTTTCTTTCACCCTGATGGCCCTGTTACCTAGCAGTAAATAGGTACCTGGGAGTTAGTCAGCTGTCACGGGGCTGCTTACTGGGGGTGGAGGCCTGGTCGAGGCCTGGTCGAGGACCGGGCCGCGGGGACACTAAAGCCCCGAAATCATCTCAAGATAACCTCAAGATGCAAGGGCAGTACTAGGGAGCACACAGGGGAAGATAACCATGAGCACATACAGCTCCAAGCACTCTTAAAGCCAGGCTCATGCTACACCACAGAGTACAGGAACAGACAAACCACTAAGCTGAACAGGGGAAGCCGCATGGAAAAGAGGCGACTAGGAACCACTACATCAGCGACAGAACTGACAACTCATCCCTCGGTAGGCAGTGAGCCACTTCCCACCTCCCCTCAGACGAGTGGGTCAGGAGGGGTAAATGAGCTCTCACTAGTCTCGAGAGAATCTGATCATGTGTTTACATAGCTGAGGGAGTTCATTAGGTGGGTTTGAGGCTTTATTTTTTGTAACCCAGCAGTGGTTTGTTTTGACTCGCTGATTTTTGGTTGCTTTCCCTGGTGAGGTGGTTAAATATCACCACTCCCTTCACCTCTGAGGCTGCCAGGTACTGGCACTGGTCCCTGGTAGCCCTAAAGAACTCTATGGCTGATATGACTGATATGACCTGGAGGATTGGAGCCATCTTGGTGTATAGCTTCAAAAGCTATAGACAACAAGAAAGCCAAGTCCACACAACAAACCTAGATAGGAAAACTGCATGTGAAGAAAATACTACAGCATACTGGAATGATATACAAGCAAATGCTCTCCCACAAGACAAAGTCCAGGATGGCTGGCTCTGAGCTCAGAACAGAAGTACAGTACTGGGAACCACTGTCAAAGGTGGCGACAGGAGCACTACTGTGATGCATCAAACAACACATCAGAAACAGAACTAAATGGCGAGTTGGGAGAGAAACAACCTCCGAGCCACTTTATGACACTGATCGATACTAACAGGTCTGAGCCAGCTTTGAGTAAATTATATTGATTCGGTTCAATTGTTTTGGGAGAGTTATTTGGTAGTTTTGAGGCTTTGGTTCTTGTGAACCCAGCAGCTGTCTGTAAAGCTTTGCTGATTTTCTGGATGTTTTCCCGATAGAATGGCAGAATGTCGGTTGCTCTCTGTGCCTCTGCGTGGGAAGACAGATTCTGGCTCTGGTCTCCTGTAGGCCAAACAGAACTGCTGCAACTGATGTGACTTTGTAGCATGAAGCAATCTCAGCAAGATGGCTGCAGGGAGTCACCAAGGGAAGGGGGTTCACCAAGGGAAGGGGTTCACCCAGGGAAGGGGGTTCACCAAGGGAAGGGGTTCACCCAGGTAAGTGTGAAAGCAGAGAAATCTTCTTGAGAAAAGGTAAATTGTAAAGCCATCAATATATATAATATAGATTTACAGTATTAGAATTAGTTGTTAATTTAAAAGGACAAAGAACGCAGAATAACAAAGGACAATTTCATTCCATATAAACAGGGAAACAAAACACAATCATTACTAGAGACTACTACCGCACTTACACTCGTCAAAACATTAGTCATGACACCATGACACCAACACTGATCAAAGCATTAGTCATGACACCATGACACCAACACTGATCAAAGCATTAGTCATGACGCCATCACACCAACACTGATCAAAGCATTAGTCATGACACCATCACACCAACACTGATCAAAGCATTAGTCATGACACCATCACACCAACACTGATCAAAGCATTAGTCATGACACCATCACACCAACACTGATCAAAGCATTAGTCATGACACCATCACACCAACACTGATCAAAGCATTAGTCATGACACCATCACACCAACACTGATCAAAGCATTAGTCATGACACCATCACACCAACACTGATCAAAGCATTAGTCATGACACCATCACACCAACACTGATCAAAGCATTAGTCATGACACCATCACACCAACACTGATCAAAGCATTAGTCATGACGCCATCACACCAACACTGATCAAAACATTAGTTATGACACCATGACACCAACACTGATCAAAGCATTAGTCATGACGCCATCACACCAACACTGATCAAAGCATTAGTCATGACGCCATCACACCAACACTGATCAAAGCATTAGTCATGACACCATCATACCAACACTGATCAAAGCATTAGTCATGACACCATCACACCAACACTGATCAAAGCATTAGTCATGACACCATCACACCAACACTGATCAAAGCATTAGTCATGACACCATCATACCAACACTGATCAAAACATTAGTTATGACACCATCACACCAACACTGATCAAAGCATTAGTTATGACACCATGACACCAACACTGATCAAAGCATTAGTCATGACGCCATCACACCAACACTGATCAAAGCATTAGTCATGACGCCATCACACCAACACTGATCAAAACATTAGTTATGACACCATCACACCAACACTGATCAAAGCATTAGTCATGACACCATGACACCAACACTGATCAAAGCATTAGTCATGACACCATCACACCAACACTGATCAAAGCATTAGTCATGACACCATCACACCAACACTGATCAAAACATTAGTCATGACACCATCACACCAACACTGATCAAAGCATTAGTCATGACACCATCACACCAACACTGATCAAAGCATTAGTCATGACACCATCACACCAACACTGATCAAAACATTAGTCATGACGCCATCATACCAACACTGATCAAAACATTAGTTATGACACCACACCAACACTGATCAAAGCATTAGTCATGACACCATGACACCAACACTGATCAAAACATTAGTTATGACACCACACTAACACTGGTCAAAGTATTAGTCATGACGCCATCACACCAACACTGATCAAAGTATTAGTCATGACACCATCACACCAACACTGATCAAAGCATTAGTCATGACACCATCACACCAACACTGATCAAAGTATTAGTCATGACACCATCACACCAACACTGATCAAAGCATTAGTCATGACACCATCACACCAACACTGATCAAAGTATTAGTCATGACGCCATCACACCAACACTGATCAAAGTATTAGTCATGACACCATCACACCAACACTGATCAAAGCATTAGTCATGACACCATCACACCAACACTGATCAAAACATTAGTCATGACACCATCACACCAACACTGATCAAAACATTAGTCATAACACCATCACACCAACACTGATCAAAACATTAGTTATGACACCACACTAACACTGATCAAAACATTAGTCATGACACCATCACACCAACACTGATCAAAGCATTAGTCATGACACCATCACACCAACACTGATCAAAACATTAGTCATGACACCATCACACCAACACTGATCAAAACATTAGTCATGACGCCATCACACCAACACTGATCAAAACATTAGTCATGACACCATCACACCAACACTGATCAAAGCATTAGTCATGACACCATCACACCAACACTGATCAAAACATTAGTTATGACACCATCACACCAACACTGATCAAAGCATTAGTCATGACACCATCACACCAACACTGATCAAAACATTAGTTATGACACCATCACACCAACACTGATCAAAGCATTAGTCATGACACCATCACACCAACACTGATCAAAGCATTAGTCATGACACCATCACACCAACACTGATCAAAGCATTAGTCATGACACCATCACACCAACACTGATCAAAACATTAGTCATGACACCATCACACCAACACTGATCAAAGCATTAGTCATGACACCATCACACCAACACTGATCAAAGCATTAGTCATGACACCATCACACCAACACTGATCAAAACATTAGTTATGACACCACACCAACACTGATCAAAGCATTAGTCATGACACCATCACACCAACACTGATCAAAGCATTAGTCATGACACCATCACACCAACACTGATCAAAGCATTAGTCATGACACCATCACACCAACACTGATCAAAGCATTAGTCATGACACCATCACACCAACACTGATCAAAGTATTAGTCATGACACCATCACACCAACACTGATCAAAGTATTAGTCATGACACCATCACACCAACACTGATCAAAGCATTAGTCATGACACCATCACACCAACACTGATCAAAGCATTAGTCATGACACCATCACACCAACACTGATCAAAACATTAGTTATGACACCACACTAACACTGATCAAAGCATTAGTTATGACACCATCACACCAACACTGATCAAAACATTAGTTATGACACCACACTAACACTGGTCAAAACATTAGTTATGACACCATCACACCAACACTGATCAAAACATTAGTCATGACACCATCACACCAACACTGATCAAAACATTAGTTATGACACCATCACACCAACACTGGTCAAAACATTAGTTATGACACCATCACACCAACACTGATCAAAGCATTAGTTATGACACCATCACACCAACACTGATCAAAACATTAGTTATGACACCATCACACCAACACTGGTCAAAACATTAGTCATGACACCATCACACCAACACTGATCAAAGCATTAGTCATGACACCATCACACCAACACTGATCAAAGCATTAGTCATGACACCATCACACCAACACTGATCAAAGCATTAGTCATGACACCATCACACCAACACTGATCAAAGCATTAGTCATGACACCATCACACCAACACTGATCAAAGCATTAGTCATGACACCATCACACCAACACTGATCAAAACATTAGTTATGACACCACACCAACACTGATCAAAGCATTAGTCATGACACCATCACACCAACACTGATCAAAACATTAGTCATGACACCACACCAACACTGATCAAAACATTAGTCATGACACCATCACACCAACACTGATCAAAGCATTAGTCATGACACCATCACACCAACACTGATCAAAACATTAGTTATGACACCATCACACCAACACTGATCAAAACATTAGTTATGACACCATCACACCAACACTGATCAAAGCATTAGTTATGACACCATCACACCAACACTGATCAAAACATTAGTTATGACACCATCACACCAACACTGGTCAAAACATTAGTTATGACACCACACTAACACTGGTCAAAGTATTAGTTACGAGACGACTAACAAGCACCAAACCTGGCACCAGACCTGTAGTCCTCTCACCAAGTACCTTCTGCACTCGACACCATCCATAAGGGAAGAATTGTATAAGTCATCACAAACTCATTTTATCAGCTATAAATGTCTAGCTAAATATAATATTACAACAATAAAGTTGTCGGCAATGATTTATATACAACAATAAAGTTGTCGACAATGATTTATATACAACAATAAAGTTGTCGACAATGATTTATATACAACAATAAAGTTGTCGGCAATGATTTATATACAACAATAAAGTTGTCGACAATGATTTATATACAATAAAGTTGTCGACAATGATTTATATACAACAATAAAGTTGTCGGCAATGATTTATATACAACAATAAAGTTGTCGGCAATGATTTATATACAACAATAAAGTTGTCGGCAATGATTTATATACAACAATAAAGTTGTCGGCAATGTATAGAATCATTCACCGTTCCATGTGCAGCATCACGTATGCAGTAGTATCATGCACAGTACAGCATCACATACCCGGTATCGCGCACAGTACAGCATCACATACCCAGTATCACACACAGTACAGTATAGCATCTTGTGCAGCATTAAGTACCCAGTATCACGCACAATACAGCAGCATCATATGCAGCATCGCATTCAGAATTACTGTGCATCATGCATAGCACCATTAATACTATTCTATACACAATTATGTGCAGAATGATAAACAGCATGTGCAATATTATTAACAGTCACACATAATCGCGCACACCATTATATACCATCCCGTTCTCTGGATTTGCCATACCGTACAAAACACAGTTCTAACCTAACCAGAAATATATATAAACCCCCTAGCATCACACCTAGCCTACCACGCTGATGCATAGAAAACGTGGATATTTGAGTGTCACTACTTTTCATAGTACTGTACTTTGTACACTGGGGACTATAATGTACAGAATGAGATGTACTAGTTGATGGTTGTATAAACCCCATCATGCACAGCATAATCGGTATCGAGTGTAGCACCATGAACAGTATTATGTACAGCTTTGTGTCCACAATTATGTAAATCGTTATGCAGAGAAGAGTGGGTATTGTTCGTCATGCTGACAACTTCACTGACCCATGGTATATCAAACAAATGCCACTGGCAAGTGACAACCAAACAGGCAGAGAATTGCAGAAAACGGCGACAGTATTGTCATGAGCTTTGAGCCTAATTGGACGACATGTTACTGAGAAGGGAGATAATTTTGTAATTAATATTTTGGGTAAGTAATATCACAGATATCCAAATGATGTATTGTGATTTTGGAGTAATATATATAGGGGGTTTAATTAGCATTTACTATAGTAGTATATGCAAGTGAATATTATTGGCTATGCATGATAAAGAGTGCAGTAAACCAAGGTATTACAAAATTTCAGTGGTACAGTTCATCAACCAAGACAGTTGGATTAGTAATGCACCCTTTATTTTCCATAGATATTTGTATTTTTAATAATTTTTACTTGATTTGACTGGGTTTTTGATAACTTAATGCATAACAATTAATGTACAGGGTGTCCCCAAACTACAAGCAAGTTACGTTCTGAAAAAGATTTTCATGACGTACATGTTCGGATCCTGCAGTGAGATTTCTCACTGGGGCATCATACCCCACACCCAGGCACCGAGGCCGCTCGGCAGAGAGAGGTGCCACACACAGTTACAACCACCAGGCTAAGACTGACATCAATTAAATAAACACCCGAGCCGCAGCATGCCCCAGCTACACCAACGAACACTACGAATCAAGGGCCCAAACAGAGGTGTCAAAGATTCGTGAACAGCCCTAGGCGAGGCTTTCCACAGCAGCGACCTAGCCTCCCAGGAGCCATCATGGCTTGTACTGTACAGCATCATGTATATTGTGATGTGGATCACTTATTGAGGCCACTAGAGGCCACTAGAGGCCATATTGAGGCTGTATTGAGGTCACTATTGTGGCCACTAGTGTGTTCGTGGCCCTCAGGTAAATTCAGGCACAGCATCATGTATATCGTAACTAAAAGCCTATGAATATTTCCAATAATACAACCTGTACAGATCAAATTAAACAAGGAGCAAATAATAATGTTTCTGAATATCCTCAAGTCAGCCTGCACAAGTTGCTTATGATTATTGCTGCTTATTATTATTATTATGAGGAAGATTATTTCAGCTGTGTATGTGTGTGTGTGCATCACCTATCATCTTATTCTTCAGTCACCTAACACTCACACATGCCCAATAATTTAACTTGAATCATATCAAGATCTATACTGCAATATGTTTGATAACTCCTTAACAGGCAAAATAGCACACAATATAATCGTCTCTCAACTTGGAATTACTCTACACGAAAATTATTTCACAAAGAAAGCTTCAAAAGAACAAGAAAATATGTACGCTAATTTAAATATTTATATATACATGCAAATTAAGGTATATATTAAGCATATTTAAGGTATTCAGAGTTGAGGGAAGAGAGGGAATTATCAGGGGAAAGTGCCAAGCCATTACGACTATATAGCACTGGGAAGGGGTCAGGATAAAGATTTGGGATGGGAGAAGGAGACGGAATGGTACCCAGCCACTTGGACGGTCGGGGATTGAACGCCGACCTGCATGAAGCGAGACCGTCGCTCTACCGTCCAGTCCAAGTGGTTGGACATACAGTATTCAGAGGTGAATTGCAAGCTATTTATCCAAGTCAACCCACCATCAGCAGTGTGAGGCAGCAGTGTCTGGATGATCTGAGCCTGGCCTGTGTGGTTGCGGTAGAGGAAGCACTGGAAGCAGTACAAGACGGCACACCTCAGAATGAAGGGCTGCTTGTCGTTTACCATCGACATCAATAACACCACGATGGCAGGTCTGCAAAACATGACATTTATAAAAGCTATTTTTTTTTTAGATATATACAAGAGTTGTTACATTCTTGTACAGCCACTAGTACGCGTAGCGTCTCGGGCAGGTCCCTGGAATACGATCCCCTGCCGCGAAGAATCGTTTTTTCATCCAAGTACACATTTTACTGTTGCGTTAAACAGAGGCTACAGCTAAGGAATTGCGCCCAGTAAATCCTCCCCGGCCAGGATACGAACCCATGACAAAGCGCTCTCGGAACGCCAGGCGGGTGTCTTACCACTACACCATGGAGACTGTAAGACTACGGAGAGACCACGGAGACTATTGCTCTGCGTCTCTTCACCTTCTAGTGTGTGTGTGGATTGGGCAACATATCTTCAGCCACATTATTGTGACCAATCGTCTCCACTATTGTGTGATCTCGTGTTTAAGGATTCTCCTGATCAATAATCACGAAACACCATTTAAAAACAAATCAACATTTTGTACTATGAATTTTAGAGGGCCAGAGAAAGATTGTAACTAAACCTAACTTTTCCTACGCATATTATAGTACTGTACATATATGTAATAAATTAGGCCTAAGACTGTAGTGCATACTGCCCACTATTTTTTTACTAGGAAGTTACATAATATTAATGGTAGCAATCGACCTGATAATGGTCCAGGAAGGACTGAAATGTCGTCATCTTTTCATCTTCTAGTGTGGGGGGGTTTGGTCAACATAATATTAATGTTTAAATAGGTTCATTGTTTAGTGGAACAACTCTGACTTTATGATATCACCGGAATGCACACATTTTTCCTGTACTGTATAACCTAACGTTTTATCTTCACACATGTTGGTTACTCTCCTGGAATGCATCTCTTATCTATAGGGAGGACATATTGAATATTTTATGCTAGGGCATTCGACTGATATTTACCCTTCCCGGTATCAGTAGACATAATTTGTAGACTAAGCTTCTAACTTGAATTATGAATGAACAGGACTTCATTAACAGTTATATATACAGTATATAGAATAACTTATGAATAAATACTACTCTATTATAATTACGTGATAATTATAGGAACCAGTACCTGGGTGGAGAAGACGGTGCCAGCATACTTGCAAAAAATTCTTGATTAGCTTGACTTCCACGAATCATGTCTGAGACGGTGGTGATGGTATCGGTGAGAATGTCAACAGGCACACCTAAGGCCATCAGCAGACCTGTGAGTGCCTGCAGTAGTCCACACTGGTTCATTACCTTCTGGCAAGATGTGACTACTTGTGCTGCATTCTGAGGGGCCACTAGTGTTTGTACAAGCTGTTGGAAGACAACATACCACTATCTCTATACAATCATCAAATTTAACACTTTGGAATCTGAGGAGAGATTAAATCCTAGTTTACAAAGCTACCATAGAACCCGTCTCACTGGAAACAGCTCCTAAGATTTTTCTTATTTTGCAAACAATATGCTTATGTGTACATCCAAGACTCCTTGCTGTGATTCATCATTTAGTTAAGATTATTGCACAAGTACCTATAGAATGCAAAAACAGATGCTTGTACATGATCATGTCCTATGATACAGTGGATTGTACCTTAGGAAGGTCACAGGAGTAAATGACTCCTGAATCATGTTAGTCGATTTAGAGCTATTCCTTACCCCAAACTCATCCTAAGCCATATCCTGCTAGTTTTTCCGGAACATGATTTGCCATTTAGTATACAACCAGGTCCCAAATTACTTCTGGGTGAACAGTAACGGAACCATGCCTAATTGTTATTCCCTGCCCATGGCTTGAACCCGAGTCAATATCCCCCACAAGGATTGTGGGTTAAGGGTGCTGTTCCAATGGTACCGGTGATTGAACCACATCAAAAATGGAAAAGAAAGAAAAAGAAAAAGACACCACAAACCTGTAACATGTAGTGAATGTTAGTGACCTTCTGTGCCGACCAACCATCTCTCGAATCCAAAGGCAATGAAAAGAATGATGCAAGTCGCTGAATATAGCTTCCTGAAAAGTGTAGACTGTATTTTAAACTTGAATTGACTACATTCTATAATACAGAAATCATCAGTGTTTCTTAGACAGAAGAGAGCCATAGTCTTCATTTGATTAGCATTGGAAATATGATTTTTATGCAGAATGTTTTGTGACTAGCACCAATAATCCAATGACTGTCCTTTGGTTCATAACTCACCTTCCTTAAAAAACGTCTGATTTGAAGGGTTGTTACGCAGAAGATTGAGCATTAGAATAAGACAGTCTTCCACGACAACGCCGCCATCAGCAAATCCTTCTCCTTGAATTATCTCAAACATATGATCATAGCCATTTTCAAAAGCTACAATCTTTTGAAGGTTGGTATTGCTTTTTGTAAGTTGTGTTAAAAGCAATAAAGTCTGAAAACAGTAATTTTGACTGCATGTAACTCAGGATTCACTATATCCAAGAGTACCAGTTTTAATACTCCAGTAAGTATTATACTTAACATTATATGAAGAAAACCGTTATATATCAAATCTTTAAACATACTGTAAACAAATTAAATGCCTAAACAATATATTCCCAAAGAGATATACGTACATCATTCCTGATGACTTCCCTGCTGTCTGAGAGCAAATCCATAAGCTTGGAGACTCCACTTGGAATAACAAGAATCACCTCTTGTAGATCTCTTGGTCTGTACAGGAATACACCACCACAAACATTTATTGCATTTCTACCCATTTGTAAAAGTCTGGTAATGAATGTAATGAACTGGAGGAGTCTCGGTGACTCCCTGAAGTGATCTGGCCGAGATTGCTTCATACTAAAAGGTCACATAAGTCACAAAAGTTTTGTTTGGCCTACTGGGGATCACAACCAGACCGGCTCAATAGAACACAACCATAGTGGCACAAGGAGCGAGTGACAGTTCACCACCCTATCAGGAAAAAGCCTCCACAAAGTCGGCAAAATTTTACAGACAACTGGAGGGGTCACAAAAAACGAAGCCTCAAAACTGGCAAACATCTCCACTAACAATTCACACAGAACAAAAGATTCACTCAAACTAGCTTGGAACTCATTAGTACCAATTACCACCACCAAGTGGCCTGACCCAGGCTGGCTCCCTTAGCCCTGGAGCTGATGAACAACCACAATGACAAACTGACGAACCAGGAGGGTTGGGGGGGGGACGTGGGATATCAGAGCCACTGGGGCTCCTCCAGAAAGAAGCATTTCATTACATTCAATACTAGATTTGTATTGGAAGCTCCTGTTGGCTCCCTAAAGCTAACTAACCACAGAGAACAAAAATGAGACTTACCATGGAGAAAGAGAGGGAAAAGACACAAGCATGAATACAAAACCCAAGCCAGCAAATATGGGCCAAAACAACAAACAAAAATAAACAAATAAAGCATTCAGGCAAAAATAAAATAACATCCTTAATAATACAAGAAGAAGCCTCTAGCCCATGCCCACGGGAAACTGGAGCAACCTGACAGGCCACCAGTGGCGAGGGAATACCATAAAAGAAAACAGGGAAGATGTATATTATGCCCCACCAAACAAGCAACCAGGTCCCAGAGAACCCAAGCTAAACCCTCAAGGAAAAGAGGGCATGTTAGCTAGGCAGCACAAGCAGGGACCACACAACACAGTCAACACAGAAACGAGATTCAATTCCTGCGACAGGTACCAACGCTGAACTGGTCAAAGTCCAATTCAGATATTTTCTCTGGCAAAACTTCACCAACTAGCCAGGAATCCAGATAACTGGAGGGTTGGTCAGAGAACCAAGAACAGCATCGGGCTATACCGCATTAATCCCCATACAGCAGTGGCTTGAGGGGGGCAGGGTATGGGAGGTGTTGAGGCGAGTGGTGTTGGGTATGGGGGTGTCAGGGGGATAGTCAGGGGCCAGATTCACGAAGCAGTTGCGTAAGTACTTACAAACGTGCACATCTTTCCTCAATCTTTGACGGCTTTGGTTACATTTATTAACAGTTTACAAGCATGAAAACTTGCCAATCAACTGTTGTTATTGTTATAAACAGCCTCCTGGTGCTTCGCAGCTCATTAACTGTTTAACAAATGTAAACAAAGCCGTCAAGATTGAGAAAAGGTGCACAGTTCGTAAGTGTTTGCGTAACTGCTTTCGTGAATCTGGCCCCAGGACCATTATGGCCATCTGGGAATGAGAGGCATGTGGAGGGCATATGATTACTGTATACCCCAAAATTATATTAAAACAATTTATTTATAGTAAAAAATTTTCAAATATTAATACAGTACTGTATCAACAACAGAAAATATCTTAAGACTGTGTATACAAGCTGGAGAGTGTAGTTCCCTGATAAAATTAGAGGTTTATTTTTCCTCTGGTGGTCTACATAATGCACCCCAACTGGACACGGAGACATCTCCTGTCCACGAGGCTAACCATAGCCCGTGCTTCTTGCCCCGCTCCTGTGCCAGGTAAGTTACGGGCTCACCATAGCCCGGCTACTTGGAACTTGTTCCGAGTAGCTGAATCTATAACAACAACCAACTGGACCTGTCCAGGCTCGGTCAACGTAAACAAGTCGTGTGCTCTCCCCTCCTCGCATTATACCAGAGTGCCGTGCCATGACTGAAAAACTTTTTGTTTTTTGTTTTTGTAGAAACTTTGATATTTTTTTTGCCGACTTTGTTGGTATCGGCAACAATTGTCCCGGTGGTATTAAGAGAAAGAAAGCTATGCTAAAATTAAAGACATTATGTGTGATGTGAATTTTGTGAAAAATAGCTGGTCAATTGTAAGTGCTGGCAAAGATTTTGGTATAGACACGAGTATTGTCTCTGATATAGGAAAACACAGATGACTACATAAAATACATAGCTACTAGTGAGTGAGGGAGCTTGTGCTAGAAGGGCTGTAAAAGAAAAAAGCCTGCACAAAAATGCACAGTTGATGAGGCTATGTATAGTGGTTTGCACAACACTGCACAGTTTGTGTGACATTCGTGGTGCAGAAATAAGAAATGCTACGAGCAGGTTTGCAGCCAGCCTTGGAATGATGCATTTCAGGGCAAGTGAGGATTGGATTTCCAGCTTCAAAGCGAGGAACAATATTGTGAAGAAGAAAAGTGAAGCCTCACCAGAAAGCCAAGAGCCTTTAATCATGATGCTTCAGCAGCTAGCAGTCAGAACTGACCTTACTAGCTCATGCACAGTAATTTTAGGGCTGTACGTTAGGTTACGTAAATTTTCAAGAACTCATATTTTGGGATCTACAGTATCAATCAAGAAGATAAACAATAACAAGGTAAGCTGAAGATTCTGTTTTAAATAACAGTACTGGTATATTTTTTAATTATAGTGTGTGTATGGAAATCAAACTATGTTGGTTGTTGTACCAAAAGTGCGCATGTTAATTTTTGGACTTTCCCGGTAAGAATCCTACTTAACCAGATGTCCAGCTTATCCAGTGAGGGAGTGGGGGCTCTTCACCAACAGTATGGGTGAG
>WNGS01162923.1:3433754-3446532 GCA_020271785.1 Procambarus virginalis | reverse complement strand
ATGATGATATTTACTCAGGTAGGGAATTAGCTTTCTTTTTTCAGAGCACAAAGAATGCTAATTTTGTAAGTATCGTATATCATTAAGTAGGAAAACCCTTGCTTCTGTCCTATAGAGACTCGGAAAGGTATCCCTACATTCTTGGACTACCTTTTTCACTTTTGAAGCAATTAAATGTTTCATTTGTTTTAGAAACTATCGGTTTCATTTATTTAGTAGGATTTTCTTGCCTTTATTCTTTTACACTGAGTACCGGGTACAAGATTTCCTGCGATTTTGATTGACTAATCATTTACCATACTAATATTAACGTTAATTGTTAACGATTAAATTTCCACAGGATAGTACCAGTGCCACGTCATCATGTTACTGACACTTCCAATATCACAAGTATATTGTTGTACATTAATTGCAATTTTCAAAATATTTCGTCTCTCAGCATTTCGTAATGATCCAGCAAGTGAAGTAGGGAACTTAATTCGTGCCAAGAGGACCGAATTACAAACTATTGCACACGAGTATGAACTAGATGTTCCCCCTGGAGCCAACAAAAATGACTTGCACAATATTATCTTGATCACCTCTTAGATGAAGGAATTATAGACTCTGATACTCACGAAAACTATTCTATTGCAGATAAACATTCTCTGGCAGCTATGAAGCAAAACATGCAAAAATCGAGCTGGAACAACAAAAAGAAGCTCTACAACAACAAAAAGAAGCTCTCCAGATAAGGGAACGTGAGGCTGCCCTAAAGAAGAGAGGCTGCCCTACAGCGTAAGCGGGAGAGAGCGCAGCTTGAAGCAAGAAAACTTCACCTGGAGATGCAAAGAGAGCACGATAAGAAACAAGCTGAGTGTGTTTTAGAATATCGTCGACAAGAACTCACCTTGGAAACTACACACCACACTCAGGGCCAACAAGCTACCGCTAGTCTTCCCATTAGTTTCAATATCTCCCATGCAAGTAAGTTAATGCCACCGTTCGTTGAGAAAGAGATAGACGTATTTTCCACCAGTTTTGAGACCCTAGCTAAAAAACTTAGCTGGCCTGAAGATCAATGGTCTACCCTTCTCAGAGTGCATCTCACAGGTAGAGCTGCAGTTACTCTCAGTACCTTAGCGTCTGAAAATGACTACCAGACCCTGAAACAAGCAGTTTTAGACGCCTACCTTCTCTCCACCGAAAGCTACAGACGAAAATTCCGTGATTATCTAAAGGCAAGTACCACCACCTTTTTAGAATTTGCCAATACAAAGAAAAGATATTTCATGAAATGGCTGGAAGCAGCACATGTCTCTACATTTTCAAAACTCGTCAACCTCATTCTAGTTGGGGAATTCTTTAGACGTGTTCCCCCTTCCATCCGTTTATATTTAGCAGACAAAGAAGAAACCGACTACATTAGATGCGCGATGTCAGCTGACACCTACAGCCTCATACACCGACTAACACCAGACCCACCTTCCAGTAAGAAGTCTTGGTATAGTTATGGTAAAGTGAGTACCGATCAAGCGAGCACTCAATTGCATTGTAAGTATTGCAAACTCTATAGGCATACCATAGATAAATGTGAAAAAGCTCAATACAAAGACAATAGTGAAACTCCTTAACCCAAACCGACTCCTCCAAAGTCCGGTAAGCCTGTGATGAATGTTGGTGTTCCTGTTAATGATCTTTCTCTCTTCAGCAAACACCTGTATCCTGGAACTGTCTCTGTCAACAGTACAGATTCGGAGGGACGTTTCAAATTGAAGATCTTGAGGGACACAGCGGCTCTTCAATCAATAATATTGAAATCGGCAGTGCCTAACATCACCTACACCGGGGAAACTAGTACTAATTCTAGTACTAGTTCTAGAATTTGTGGTTGATATGACTCTTAAAGCAGGCAAACGAAAGAGATAGGAGAGGGCACCGTAACAGTGAGGAACTCAATATGAAATTCCAGGAGGTCTTCACCTCAGAGCAAGGAGAAGTCTCAGAGATAAGAGAGGGAACATGAAACCAGACACCACTAGAAGAGTTTATGATTACCAGAGGGGAGGTGAGGAAGCATCTGCTAGATGTGGATGTGACAAAGGCTATAGGTCTGGATAGAATCTCACCATGGGTTCTAAAGTTATAATAGGTCAAATTTAGACCTATTATACCGAAAATATGCTAATTACTGAAAACAGTGATGGGTCATATTTTGACCAAACCCCCCTGCAGTTTTCAAAGTGTCTGAAATGTCGGAAATTTGACTCCTGAGCGTGATTTTTTAACTGAATTTTGGCTGTCTGTACCTATTTTCATTATCAAGTTACGACCTTTTATTCCGAAATTATGCTATTTACTGAAAACGGCGATATGTCATATTTGGCCCAAACCCCCCTGCTGTTTTCAAAATATCTGAAATGTCGGAAAATTGACTGCTGAGCTTGGTTTTTGAGCCGAATTCTGACTCTCTGCACCTATTTTCATTTTCAAATTACCTTTTATACCGAAAATATGCTAATTAATGAAAACGGCGATGGGTCATATTTTGCCCAAACCCCCCTGCAGTTTTCAAAATATCTGAAATGTCTGAAATTTGACTCCTGGCATGATTTCTGAGCCGAATTCTGACTCTCTGCACCTATTTTCATTTTCAAATTTCGTTCTTTTATACCGAAAATATGCTAATTATTGAAAACAGTGATTGGTAATATTTTGCCCAAACCCCCCTGCAGTTTTCAAAATGTCCGAAATGTCGGAAATATGACTCCTGAGCGTGTTTTTTGAGCCGAATTTGAGCCTCTCTGCACCTATTTTCATTTTCAAATTACGACCTTTTATGCCGAAAATATGCTAATTACTGAAAACGGCGATTGGTTCTATATTGCCCAAACCCCCCTGCAGTTTTCAAAATATCTAAAATGTCGCAAATTTGTCTCCTGAGTGTGATTTTTGAGCCGAATTCTGACTCTCTGTTCCTATTTTAATTTTCAAATTTAGTCCTATTATACCAAAAATAATCTAATTACTGAAAACAGGGATGGGTCATATTGTGCCTAAACCCCCCCTGCAGTTTTCAAAATATCTGAAATGTCGGAAGTTTGACTCCTGAGCGTGATTTTTGAGCCGAATTCTGACTCTCTGCGCCTATTTTCATTTTCAAATTACGACCTTTTATACCGAAAATATGCTAATTACTGAAAACGGCGATGGGTCTTATTTTGCCCAAACCCCGACTGCAGTTTTCAAAATGTCTGAAATGTCGGAAATTTGACTGCTGAGCGTGATTATTGAGCCGAATTTTGACTCTCTGTACTTATTTTCTTTTTCATATTTCGACCAATTATACCGAAAATATGCTAATTATTGAAAACAGTGATAGGACATATTTTGCCCAATGCAGTTTTCAAAATGTCTGAAATGTCGGAAATATGAATCCAGAGCGTGATTTTTGAGCCGAATTTTGACTCTCTGCCCCTATTTTAATTGTCAAATTTCGACCTTTTATACCATAAATTTGCTAATTACTGCAATCGGCGATGGGTCCTATTTTGCACAACCCCCCCCCCCCTGCAGTTTTCAAAACATTTGAAATTTCCGAAATTTGAATCCTGAGCGTGATTTTTGAGCTGAATTCTGACTCTTTGCACCTATTTTAATTGTCAAATTTAGACTTATTATACCGAAAATATGTTAATTACTGAAAAGAGTGATGGGCCATATTTTGCCCAAACTCCCCTGCAGTTTTCAAAATGTCTGAAATGTCGGAAATTTGACTCATGAGCGTGAATATTGAGGCGAATTCTGACTCTCTGCACCTATTTTTATTTTCAAATTTCGACCTATTATACCGAAAATATGCTAATTATTGAAAACAGTGATGGGTCATATTTTGCCCCAACCCCTCTGCAGTTTTCACAATATCTGAAATTTCGGAAATTTGACTCCTGAGCCTGATTTTTGAGCCGAATTTTGACTCTCTGCACCTATTTTTAATTTCAAATTACGACCTTTTATACAAAAAATATACTAAGTATTGAAAACGGCGATTGGTCATATTTTGCCCAAACCCCCCTGCAGTTTTCAAAATATTAGAAATGTCGGAAATTTGACTCCTGAGCCTGATTTTTGAGCCGAATTCTGACTCTCTGCACCTATTTTAATTTTCAAATTTAGCATTATTATACCTAATATATGCTAATTACTGATAAGAGTGATGGGTCATATTTTGCCCAAACCCCTCTGCAGTTTTCAAAATGTCTGAATTGTCGGAAATTTGACTCCTGAGCGTGATTTTTGAACCGAATTATGACTCTCTGTACCTATTTTCATATTTAAACTACTACTTATTATTCCGAAAATATGCTAATTACTGAAAACGGCGATGAGTCATATTTTGCACAAACCCCCCTGCAGTTTTCAAGATATCTGAAATGTCGGAAATTTGACTTCTGAGCGTAATTTTTTAGCCGAATTCTGACTCTCTTCACTCATTTTTATTTTCATATTACGATCTTTTATACCGAAAATATGCTAATTACTGAAAACAGCGATGGGTCATATTTTGCCCAAACCCCCTTGTAGTTTTCAAAATATCTGTGGCCCAATATGAGTGGACAGGCGGCCCTACATTGGTGGACAGGTTGTCCTAGGTAGGTGGACAGGTAGCCATATAAGAGTGGACCTACTTGAGTGAAGAAGTGGACCTACTGATTGGACAGGCGACCCTATATGAGTGGATAAGTGGCCCTATATGAGTGAACAGGTTGCCCTACATGATGGCCAGGTGGCCCAATATGAGTGGAGGGTGACCCACATGGGAAAACACATGGCTCTACATGAGTGGACGGGTGGCTCTACAAGAATGGAGAGGTGGCAGTACATGAGTGGATGGGTGGAGCATTGTAAGTGGACAGGTGACCTACATGAGTGGACAGGTGGACCTACATGAGTGGACAGACGGCCCTACAAGAGTGGACAGGTGACCCTTCATGAGTGGGCGGGTGGCCCTACATTAGTGAACGGGTGGCCCTACATGAGTGGACGGTGGCCCAACATTAGTGGACGGGTGGCCCATACATGAGTGGACGGGTGGCTCTACATGAGTGGACGGGTAGCCCTACATGAATGGACAGTGGCCTTACATGAGTGGATCAGTGGCCTGCATATTTGGACGGGTGGTCCTAAATGAGTGGACAAATGGTGGCTAAAGTTCAAATATAATAAGTGTAATGCAATGAAGATTTGGGAATTTAAGATTTTATATTTGGAAAGTGAATATAACTAAAACTCCAGCACCAGAGTCACACATAGGCAGGCTGACATCTGCAGCTTCTGTAGACTCAAATGTGCAGCATTGAGCTGCAATCCGTACCTTGCGGAGCATTAAACCTAAATTTTACAAATGCAAAGGTTTGTAACAAGTTTAGTACCAGAGCTAAGAGGCTTAAATATGAGGACAAGTTGAGGGAACTGAACCTCAAAAATGTAGATAGAAGAAACAAAGGAGATATGATCACAACATGAAAGATAATAAGGAGAATTTAAAGATGGACAAGAACAGTCTGATAAAATTGAGAGAAAGTAGTATGAAGGAAAACAAGTGGAAGCTAAAAGCACAAATTAGTCGAAGGAAATTAAAGGAAATGCTCGTATACCCTGCCACCTCCATTCACAATTTTAAAGACAGTTTCGACACAAAACTGGATCGTCAGAATTGTTAAACTACAACACAACAGGTCATACATGGCTAGCAGACGGGGCATAGAGAGCTAGACCTCTCACTTCTCCATACACAGGCAAGCACTGGTAGTTAAGCACTCACACTTTCACTGTCCGCTCACACACCAAGTTCAACATCAAGAATGCTTCTCGAGGGTGTCAGAGGCGCTGTGCTGCGACCTGACTCCCTGGAGCGACAGATAAAAGCTGGGGAGATTTTCTTATTGAAGCAGTAACTCAGCGTCACTTGGGGACGCCCTCCCACCTCCCTCCCTACTATGTTCCAGCGACCCTCTCCCTCACCACCAAATCCACCATCAACACTACCACCAGAATATAACCGGAATCAAACTCTCGCTGAGCTTCCGACCCATAAAACACACACACACACACACACCACACACACACACACACACACACACACAGGGGTCAGGTAGCCTGGTGGATTGCGCGCAGGACTTGTAATTCTGTGGCGCGGGTTCGATTCCCGCACCCGGCAGAAACAAATGGGCAAAGTTTCTTTCACCCTGAATGCCCCTGTTACTAGCAGTAAATAGGTACCGGGAGATAGTCAGCTGTCACGGGCTGCTTCCTGGGGGGTGTTTGTGTGTGGGGTGGAAAAAAAAAAAAAAAAAAAAAAAAAAAAAAAAAAAAAAAAAAAAAAAAAAAGTAGTTAGTGTAGTTAGTAAACAGTTGATTGACAGTTGAGAGGCGGGCCGAAAGAGCAAAGCTCAACCCCGTAAAAAATACAACTAAGTGAATACACACACCACACACACACACACACACAACACACACACACACACATACACACACACACGCACACGTATGCGTGTGGGAAACAAATATTAGTAGTTAGTTACAGTTGATTGATTGACAGTTGAGAGGCGGCTCGAAAGAGCATAGCTCAACCCTCGCAAGCACAACTAAGTGAATACAAGATTGGCCAACATAACTGAATTTAGAAACCTGTGTCCGGAATCGTTCAAAACCTTGTATAACATTTATGTAAGACCAATCGTGGAGTATGTAGCTCCGCGTGGAGTCCACACCTAGTTAAACACAAGGCAAAGTTAGGGAATATCCGCAGGTATGTCACCAGACAAGTCCCAGAACTGAGAGTTATGAGCTACGAGGAATGTCTACGGGAGATAATCCTCGCGTCCCTGGAAGACAGAAGAATAAGGGGAGTACGATCACCTCCAGCAAACTTCTCAGGGGAATTGACAGGGTTATCTTGAGGTTATCTTGAGATGATTTCGGGGCTTTTTAGTGTCCCGCGGCCCGGTCCTCGACCAGGCCTCCACCCCCAGGAAGCAGCCCGTGACAGCTGACTAACACCCAGGTACCTATTTTACTGCTAGGTAACAGGGGCATAGGGTGAAAGAAACTCTGCCCGTTGTTTCTCGCCGGCGCCTGGGATCGAACCCAGGACACAGGATCACAAGTCCAGCGTGCTGTCCGCTCGGCCGACCGGCTCCTGGTGGACAAAGCCAAAGTATTTAGCATAGGTGGAACACGATCAAGGGGACACAGGTGGGAACCTAGTACCAAATGAGCCACAGAGACATTAGAAAGAATTTGTTTAGTATCAGAGTAGTTGTTAAATGGAATGCATTAGGACTGATGTGGAGAAGGTAGATTCCATACACAGTTTCAAGTGGAAATATGATAGAGCCCAGTAGGCTCAGGAACCTGTACACTAGTTGACTGACAATTGAAAGGCGTAACCAAAGAGCCGAAACTCAACTCACGCAAGCACAGCTAGATGGATACAACTAGGTGAATACATAGGACATGTCTGCTTGTTCTAGAAGTGACTAAGGCCTTTGGACCTGATGGAATCTCACCATGGATCCTAAAGGATGGGGCAAAAGCACTTTGCATGCAACTATCTATGGTCTATAACAAGTCACTGGAAACGGGAAAGCTACCAGAGAGTTGGAAAGAATCATTAAGAACCTTGTTTATTTTATATGTCAGACCAATACTGGAATATGAAGCTCCAGCGGGGAGTACACATCTAGTCAAACACAAAACGAGGCTAGACAAGAATCAGAAGCATGCCACCAGACTAGTCTCTCAGCTGAGAGGAATATGCTATGAGGAAAGATTGCTGGAACTGAACCTCTCGACACAGGAAGACAAAAGTGAGAGGGGAGACATGATCGCTACCTACAAAATTATCAAAGGAATTGACAGGGTAGAAAAAATAAACTGTTTAAACACGGGTGGTACGCGAACAAGGGACACAGGTGGAAACTGAGAACCCAAACAAGCAACAGGAACATTAGAAAAAACTTTCAGTGTCAAGAGTAGTTAATAGATGAATGCACTAGGCAGTGATGTGGTGGAGGCTGACTCCATACACAGTTTCAAATGTAGATATGATTGATTTAATGAGTCCAGTTGGCTCGGGAATCTGTACACCAGTTGATTGCAATTGAGAAGCAAGACCAGAGTCCAGCTCACCCCAGCAAGTACAACTAGGGAAGTACTAATATGTGAGCACACACGCACACACANACTGCCCTCACCACATACATTTTTCTTCGGCTAAGTTTTTTTGTCAGGTATACATTCTTTGGCATTGCTATTAAAATATTTAATTCTAAACCATCTTTAAAACTGGTAAAATTTCATCTAATAATATGAGTGAGAGATTCATAGCTATATATAAAATTGAGTATATGGGTCGGCGTAACACACTGCCACATACCCAGGTCATAATTATAATTAACTAAACTTTAAATCTATCTCAAATCACCTTTTATCCATTATGAATTTCAATAGTGCAAAAAAAAGTGAGTAACTCCTTTATCTTTGACATGTTCTGGCACAGTATAACACAATAGATCAACTTTATTAACCTTTCGCTGTGACAGTTGATTACACCACATGAAAAATGGCAGTCGTTCCAAGCATGACCTGTGTCCACGTACTGCACTACTTAAAATTAACCTTGGTACCACCAGGATTTAGCCCAACACATCAGGCCTGCAAGAACCATTCATCACCTACCTGAAGCCAGGACAAGAATCTGGCTCATTCTTTGATGCAAAGAGAACCTGCACACTCTAGATCCATCTGTGCAATACTTGGGACCCACCAGAACAAGGGGATTTCATTCAATTCAATGCTGAATAATTCATCAGGTGGACTAGAAAGAAGTGTCACATGGGGAGAGCAAACCCCACAGTACTCAGGGTCAAATGTATCACTGACCATAAAAAGGCAGCATGCCGGGGGCAAAACAAGTGATCATTGTTGCATGGCATGGACGATGAGCAACCCTTAAACTCATGCAAGGAGAGAGCAGGTCTGGGAGGGGATATCCATAGGACCACCGAACCCATGGGAAATTTCCAGGCTCTTGAGGGTAAACCAAGATGAACACCCAGGCACTGGGGGATGATATGCCGGTCCTAAAAATAAACAACACAGCCTGAGTTACACAGACTCATTCCTCTCAATGTTTGCTGATGATGCCAAAATTATGAGAAGAATTAAAACGGATAAAGATAGACAGAGACTACAGGATGACCTGGACAAACTGGAGGAATGGTCTAGAAAATGACTGCTAAAGTTCAACTCAGGAAAGTGTAAAGTAATGAAATTAGGCAAAGGGAGCAGGAGGCTGAACACTAGGTACCACCTGGGAGGTGAAATCCTGCAAGAGTCAAATAGAGAGAAAGATTTGGGGGGTTGATATCACACCGAACCTGTCCCCAGAGGCCCACATCAAAAGGATATCATCAGCGGCATATGCTAGACTAGCCAACATAAGAACTGCCTTTAGAAACTTGTGTAAGGAATCCTTCAGGAGCCTGTATACCACTTATGTCAGACCAATCTTTTAATATGCAGCTCCAGCCTGGAGTCCATACCTAGTTAAACACAAGACAAAGTTAGAAAAGATTCAGCGGTATGCCACCAGGCTCGTCCCGGAACTGAGAGGAATGAGCTACGAGGAAAGGCTAAAAGAGCTGAACCTCATGTCCCTGGAAAACAGAAGAGTAAGGGGAGACATGATAACCACCTACAAAATTCTTAGGGGAATTGACAGGGTGGACAAAGACAAACTCTTCAGCACGGGTGGGACTCAAACAAGGGAACACAGGTGGAAACTTCGTACCCAGATGAGCCACAGACGTTAGAAAGAATTTTTTCAGTGTCACAGTAGTTAATAAATGGAATGCATTAGGAAGTGATGTGGTGGAGGCTGACTCCATACACAGTTTCAAATGTAGATATGATAGAGCCCAGTAGGCTCAGGAATCTGTACACCAGTTGATTGACAGTTGAGAGGTGGGACCAAACAGACAAAGCTCAACCTCCGCAAGCACAATTAGGCGAGTACAGTTGTGAAGGCTGACCTCAACATGCTGAAGGGAGGGCCATGAACCACCAGTGCGCCCTGCCAGCCAGTCACACCTTACTTGGGTCAAAGACACAGAAACCATAAGACTCCCAACTCGCTCTACATAATGGCCGCCACAAGCAAGGACCTCTAAGAGAACAGCACTCTTGAGAAGATAACTCTGGCAATGCAAGGGAGCCGGGGGCTGAGCGGACAGAGCACTGGGCACGTGATCCTGTGGTCCCGGGTTCGATCCCAAGGCGCTGGCGAGAAACAATGGGCAGAGTTTCTTTCACCCTGATGGCCCTGTTACCTAGCAGTAAATAGGTACCTGGGAGTTAGTCAGCTGTCACGGGGCTGCTTACTGGGGGTGGAGGCCTGGTCGAGGCCTGGTCGAGGACCGGGCCGCGGGGACACTAAAGCCCCGAAATCATCTCAAGATAACCTCAAGATGCAAGGGCAGTACTAGGGAGCACACAGGGGAAGATAACCATGAGCACATACAGCTCCAAGCACTCTTAAAGCCAGGCTCATGCTACACCACAGAGTACAGGAACAGACAAACCACTAAGCTAAACAGGGGAAGCCGCATGGATAAAAGGCGACCTAGGAACCACTACATCAGCGACAGAACTGACAACTCATCCCTCGGTAGGCAGTGAGCCACTTCCCACCTCCCCTCAGACGAGTGGGTCAGGAGGGGTAAATGAGCTCTCACTAGTCTCGAGAGAATCTGATCATGTGTTTACATAGTTGAGGGAGTTCATTAGGTGGGTTTGAGGCTTTATTTTTTGTAACCCAGCAGTGGTTTGTTTTGACTCGCTGATTTTTGGGTTGCTTTCCCTGGTGAGGTGGTTAAATATCACCACTCCCTTCACCTCTGAGGCTGCTAGGTACTGGCACTGGTCCCTGGTAGCCCTAAAGAACTCTATGGCTGATATGACTGATATGACCTGGAGGATTGGAGCCATCTTGGTGTATAGCTTCAAAACCTATAGACAACAAGAAAGCCAAGTCCACACAACAAAACTAGATAGGAAAACTGCTCGTGAAGAAAATACTACAGCATACTGGAATGATATACAAGCAAATGCTCTCCCACAAGACAAAGTCCAGGATGGCTGGCTCTGAGCTCAGAACAGAAGTACAGTACTGGGAACCACTGTCAAAGGTGGCGACAGGAGCACTACTGTGATGCATCAAACAACACATCAGAAACAGAACTAAATGGCGAGTTGGGAGAGAAACAACCTCCGAGCCACTTTATGACACTGATCGATACTAACGGGTCTGAGCCAGCTTTGAGTAAATTATATTGATTCGGTTCAATTGTTTTGGGAGAGTTATTTGGTAGTTTTGAGGCTTTGGTTCTTGTGAACCCAGCAGCTGTCTGTAAAGCTTTGCTGATTTTCTGGATGTTTTCCCGATAGAATGGCAGAATGTCGGTTGCTCTCTGTGCCTCTGCGTGGGAAGCCAGGTTCTGGCTCTGGTCTCCTGTAGGCCAAACAGAACTGCTGCAACTGATGTGACTTTGTAGCATGAAGCAATCTCAGCAAGATGGCTGCAGGGAGTCACCAAGGGAAGGGGGTTCACCAAGGGAAGGGGCTTCACCCAGGGAAGGGGGTTCACCTAGGGAAGGGGTTCACCCAGGTAAGTGTGAAAGCAGAGAAATCTTCTTGAGAAAAGGTAAATTGTAAAGCCATCAATATATATAATATAGATTTACAGTATTAGAATTAGTTGTTAATTTAAAAGGACAAAGAACGCAGAATAACAATGGACAATTTCATTCCATATAAACAGGGAAACAAAACACAATCATTACTAGAGACTACTACCGCACTTACACTCGTCAAAACATTAGTCATGTCACCATGACACCAACACTGATCAAAACATTAGTCATGTCACCATGACACCAACACTGATCAAAACATTAGTCATGACACCATCACACCAACACTGATCAAAGCATTAGTCATGACACCATCATACCAACACTGATCAAAGCATTAGTCATGACACCATCACACCAACACTGATCAAAGCATTAGTCATGACACCATCACACCAACACTGATCAAAGCATTAGTCATGACACCATCACACCAACACTGATCAAAGCATTAGTCATGACACCATCACACCAACACTGATCAAAGCATTAGTCATGACACCATCACACCAACACTGATCAAAGCATTAGTCATGACACCATCACACCAACACTGATCAAAGCATTAGTCATGACACCATCACACCAACACTGATCAAAGCATTAGTCATGACACCATCACACCAACACTGATCAAAGCATTAGTCATGACACCATCACACCAACACTGATCAAAGCATTAGTCATGACGCCATCACACCAACACTGATCAAAACATTAGTTATGACACCATCACACCAACACTGATCAAAACATTAGTTATGACACCATCACACCAACACTGATCAAAACATTAGTTATGACACCACACTAACACTGATCAAAACATTAGTTATGACACCACACTAACACTGATCAAAACATTAGTTATGACACCACACTAACACTGATCAAAACATTAGTTATGACACCACACTAACACTGATCAAAACATTAGTTATGACACCACACTAACACTGGTCAAAGTATTAGTTACGAGACGACTAACAAGCACCAAACCTGGCACCAGACCTGTAGTCCTCTCACCAAGTACCTTCTGCACT
>WNGS01162923.1:3411284-3432754 GCA_020271785.1 Procambarus virginalis | reverse complement strand
CGACACCATCCATAAGGGAAGAATTGTATAAGTCATCACAAACTCATTTTATCAGCTATAAATGTCAAGCAAAATATAAATATTACAACAATAAAGTTGTCGGCAATGATTTATATACAACAATAAAGTTGTCGACAATGATTTATATACAACAATAAAGTTGTCGGCTATGATTTATATACAACAATAAAGTTGTCGACAATGATTTATATACAACAATAAAGTTGTCGGCAATGTATAGAATCATTCACCGTTCCATGTGCAGCATCACGTATGCAGTATCATGCACAGTACAGCATCACATACCCGGTATCGCGCACAGTACAGCATCACATACCCAGTATCACACACAGTATAGCATCTTGTGCAGCATTATGTACCCAGTATCACGCACAATACAGCAGCATCATATGCAGCATCACGTTCAGAATCATGTGCATCATGCATAGCACCATTAATACTATTCTATACACAATCCTGTGCAGAATGATAAACAGCATGTACAATATTATTAACAGTCACACATAATCGCGCACACCATTATATACCATCCCGTTCTCTGGATTTGCCATACCGTACAAAACACATTTCTAACCTAACCAGAAATATATATAAACCCCCTAGCATCACACCTAGCCTACCACGCTGATGCATAGAAAACGTGGATATTTGAGTGTCACTACTTTTCATAGTACTGTACTTTGTACACTGGGGACTATAATGTACAGAATGAGATGTACTAGTTGATGGTTGTATAAACCCCATCATGCACAGCATAATCGGTATCGAGTGTAGCACCATGAACAGTATTATGTACAGCTTTGTGTCCACAATTATGTAAATCGTTATGCAGAGAAGAGTGGGTATTGTTCGTCATGCTGACAACTTCACTGACCCATGGTATGTCAAACAAATGCCATGGGCAAGTGACAACCAAACAGGCAGAGAATTGCAGAAAACGGCTACAGTATTGTCATGAGCTTTGAGCCTAATTGGACGACATGTTACTGAGAATGGAGATAATTTTGTAATTAATATTTGGGTAAGTAATATTACAGATATCTAAATGATGTATTGTGATTTTGGAGTAATATATATAGGGGGTTTAATTAGCATTTATTATAGTAGTATATGCAAGTGAATATTATTGGCTATGCATGATAAAGAGTGCAGTAAACCAAGATACTGTATTACAAAATTTCAGTGGTACAGTTCATCAACCAAGACAGTTGGATTAGTAATGCACCCATTATTTTCCATAGATATTTGTATTTTTAATAATTTAGACTTGATTTGACTGGGTTTTGTTAACTTAATGCATAACAATTAATGTACAGGGTGTCCCCAAACTACAAGCAAGTTACGTTCTGAAAAAGATTTTCATGACGTACTTGTTCGGAACCTGCAGTGAGATTTCTCACTGGGGCATACCCCACACCCAGGCACCGAGGCCGCTCGGCAGAGAGAGGTGCCACACGCAGTTACAACCACCAGGCTAAGACTGGCATCAATTAAATAAACACTTGAGCCGCAGCATGCCCCAGCTACACCAACGAACACCATGAATCAAGGGCCCAAACAGAGGTGTCAAAGAATCGTGAACAGCCCTAGGCGAGGCTTTACACAGCAGCGGCCTAGCCTCCCAGGACCCATCATGGCTTGTATTGTACAGCATCATGTATATTGTGATGTACAGCATCACCTATTGAGGTCACTAGAAGCCATTATTGAGGCTGTACTGAGGTCACTATTGTGGCCACTAGAGTGTTCGTGGCCATCAGGTAAATTCAGGCACAGCATCATGTATATCGTAACTAAAAGCCTATGAATATTTCCAATAATACAACCTGTACAGATCAAATTAAACAAGGAGCAAATAATAATGTTTCTGAATATCCTCAAGTCAGCCTGCACAAGTTGCTTATGATTATTGCTGCTTATTATTATTATTATGAGAAAGATTATTTCAGCTGTGTATGTGTGTGTGTGCATCACGTATCATCTTATTCTTCAGTCACCTAACACTCACACATGCCCAATAATTTAACTTGAATCATATCAAGATCTATACTGCAATATGTTTGATAACTCCTTAACAGGCAAAATAGCACACAATATAATCGTCTCTCGACTTGGAATCGCTCTACACGAAAATTATTTCACAAAGAAAGCTTCAAAAGAACAAGAAAATATGTACGCTAATTTAAATATTTATATATACATGCAATTAAGGTATATATTAAGCATATTTAAGGTATTCAGAGTTGAGGGAAGGGAGGGAATTATCAGGGGAAAGTGCCAAGCCATTACGACTATATAGCACTGGGAAGGGGTCAGGATAAAGATTTGGGATGGGAGAAGGAGACGGAATGGTACCCAACCACTTGGACGGTCGGGGATTGAACGCCGACCTGCATGAAGCGAGACCGTCGCTCTACCGTCCAGTCCAAGTGGTTGGACATATTCAGAGGTGAATTGCAAGCTATTTAACCAAGTCAACCCACCATCAGCAGTATGAGGCAGCAGTGTCTGGATGATCTGAGCCTGGCCTGTGTGATTGCGGTAGAGGAAGCACTGGAAGCAGTACAAGACGGCACACCTCAGAATGAAGGGCTGCTTGTCGTTTACCATCGACATCAATAACACCACGATGGCAGGTCTGCAAAACATGACATTTATAAAAGCTATTTTTTTTTAGATATATACAAGAGTTGTTACATTCTTGTACAGCCACTAGTACGCGTAGCGTCTCGGGCAGGTCCCTGGAATACGATCCCCTGCCGCGAAGAATCGTTTTTTCATCCAAGTACACATTTTACTGTTGCGTTAAACAGAGGCTACAGCTAAGGAATTGCGCCCAGTAAATCCTCCCCGGCCAGGATACGAACCCATGACAAAGCGCTCTCGGAACGCCAGGCGGGTGTCTTACCACTACACCATGGAGACTGTAAGACTACGGAGAGACCACGGAGACTATTGCTCTGCGTCTCTTCACCTTCTAGTGTGTGTGTGGATTGGGCAACATATCTTCAGCCACATTATTGTGACCAATCGTCTCCACTATTGTGATCTCGTGTTTAAGGATTCTCCTGATCAATAATCACGAAACACCATTTAAAAACAAATCAACATTTTGTACTATGAATTTTAGAGGGCCAGAGAAAGATTGTAACTAAACCTAACTTTTCCTACGCATATTATAGTACTGTACATATATGTAATAAATTAGGCCTAAGACTGTAGTGCATACTGCCCACTATTTTTTTACTAGGAAGTTACATAATATTAATGGTAGCAATCGACCTGATAATGGTCCAGGAAGGACTGAAATGTCGTCATCTTTTCATCTTCTAGTGTGGGGGGGTTTGGTCAACATAATATTAATGTTTAAATAGGTTCATTGTTTAGTGGAACAACTCTGACTTGATGATATCACCGGAATGCACACATTTTTCCTGTACTGTATAACCTAACGTTTTATCTTCACACATGTTGGTTACTCTCCTGGAATGCATCTCTTATCTATAGGGAGGACATATTGAATATTTTATGCTAGGGCATTCGACTGATATTTACCCTTCCCGGTATCAGTAGACATAATTTGTAGACTAAGCTTCTAACTTGAATTATGAATGAACAGGACTTCATTAACAGTTATATATACAGTATATAGAATAACTTATGAATAAATACTACTCTATTATAATTACGTGATAATTATAGGAACCAGTACCTGGGTGGAGAAGACGGTGCCAGCATACTTGCAAAAAATTCTTGATTAGCTTGACTTCCACGAATCATGTCTGAGACGGTGGTGATGGTATCGGTGAGAATGTCAACAGGCACACCTAAGGCCATCAGCAGACCTGTGAGTGCCTGCAGTAGTCCACACTGGTTCATTACCTTCTGGCAAGATGTGACTACTTGTGCTGCATTCTGAGGGGCCACTAGTGTTTGTACAAGCTGTTGGAAGACAACATACCACTATCTCTATACAATCATCAAATTTAACACTTTGGAATCTGAGGAGAGATTAAATCCTAGTTTACAAAGCTACCGAAGAACCCGTCTTACTGGAAACAGTAAGACAACATACCACTATCTCTCTATACAATCATCAAATTTAACACTTTGGAATCTGAGGAGAGATTAAATCCTAGTTTACAAAGCTACCGTAGAACCCGTCTCACTGGAAACAGCTCCTAAGATTTTTCTTATTTTGCAAACAATATGCTTATGTGTACATCCAAGACTCCTTGCTGTGATTCATCATTTAGTTAAGATTATTGCACAAGTACCTATAGAATGCAAAAACAGATGCTTGTACATGATCATGTCCTATGATACAGTGGATTGTACCTTAGGAAGGTCACAGGAGTAAATGACTCCTGAATCATGTTAGTCGATTTAGAGCTATTCCTTACCCCAAACTCATCCTAAGCCATATCCTGCTAGTTTTTCCGGAACATGATTTGCCATTTAGTATACAACCAGGTCCCAAATTACTTCTGGGTGAACAGTAACGGAACCATGCCTAATTGTTATTCCCTGCCCATGGCTTGAACCCGAGTCAATATCCCCCACAAGGATTGTGGGTTAAGGGTGCTGTTCCAATGGTACCGGTGATTGAACCACATCAAAAATGGAAAAGAAAGAAAAAGAAAAAGACACCACAAACCTGTAACATGTAGTGAATGTTAGTGACCTTCTGTGCCGACCAACCATCTCTCGAATCCAAAGGCAATGAAAAGAATGATGCAAGTCGCTGAATATAGCTTCCTGAAAAGTGTAGACTTTATTGTAAACTTGAATTGACTACATTCTATAATACAGAAATCATCAGTGTTTCTTAGACAGAAGAGAGCCATAGTCTTCATTTGATTAGCATTGGAAATATGATTTTTAATGCAGAATGTTTTGTGACTAGCACCAATAATCAAATGACTGTCCTTTGGTTCATAACTCACCTTCCTTAAAAAACGTCTGATTTGAAGGGTTGTTACGCAGAAGATTGAGCATTAGAATAAGACAGTCTTCCACGACAACGCCGCCATCAGCAAATCCTTCTCCTTGAATTATCTCAAACATATGATCATAGCCATTTTCAAAAGCTACAATCTTTTGAAGGTTGGTATTGCTTTTTGTAAGTTGTGTTAAAAGCAATAAAGTCTGAAAACAGTAATTTTGACGGCATGTAACTCAGGATTCACTATATCCAAGAGTACCAGTTTTAATACTCCAGTAAGTATTATACTTAGCATTATATGAAGAAAACCGTTATATATCAAATCTTTAAACATACTGTCAACAAATTAAATGCCTAAACAATATATTCCCAAAGAGATATACGTACATCATTCCTGATGACTTCCCTGCTGTCTGAGAGCAAATCCATAAGCTTGGAGACTCCACTTGGAATAACAAGAATCACCTCTTGTAGATCTCTTGGTCTGTACAGGAATACACCACCACAAACATTTATTGCATTTCTACCCATTTGTAAAAGTCTGGTAATGAATGTAATGAACTGGAGGAGTCTCGGTGACTCCCTGAAGTGATCTGGCCGAGATTGCTTCATACTAAAAGGTCACGTATGTCACAAAAGTTTTGTTTGGCCTACTGGGGATCACAACCAGACCCAGCTCAATAGAACACAACCATAGTGGCACAAGGAGGAGTGACAATTCACCACCCTATCAGGAAAAAGCCTCCACAAAGTCGGCAAAATTTTACAGACAACTGGAGGGGTCACAAAAAACGAAGCCTCAAAACTGGCAAACATCTCCACTAACAATTCACACAGAACAAAAGATTCACTCAAACTAGCTTGGAACTCTTTAGTACCAATTACCACCACCAAGTGGCCTGACCCAGGCTGGCTCCCTTAGTCCTGGAGCTGATGAACAACCACAATGACAAACTGACGAACCAGGAGGGTTGGGGGGACGGGGGATATCAGAGCCACTGGGGCTCCTCCAGAAAGAAGCATTTCATTACATTCAATACTAGATTTGTATTGGAAGCTCCTGTTGGCTCCCTAAAGCTAACTAACCACAGAGAACAAAAATGAGACTTACCATGGAGAAAGAGAGGGAAAAGACACAAGCATGAATACAAAACCCAAGCCAGCAAATATGGGCCAAAACAACAAACAAAAATAAACAAATAAAGCATTCAGGCAAAAATAAAATAACATCCTTAATAATACAAGAAGAAGCCTCTAGCCCATGCCCACGGGAAACTGGAGCAACCTGACAGGCCACCAGTGGCGAGGGAATACCATAAAAGAAAACAGAGAAGATGTATATTATGCCCCACCAAACAAGCAACCAGGTCCCAGAGAACCCAAGCTAAACCCTCAAGGAAAAGAGGGCATGTTAGCTAGGCAGCACAAGCAGGGACCACACAACACAGTCAACACAGAAACGAGATTCAATTCCTGCGACAGGTACCAACGCTGAACTGGTCAAAGTCCAATTCAGATATTTTTCTGGCAAAACTTCACCAACTAGCCAGGAATCCAGATAACTGGAGGGTTGGTCAGAGAACCAAGAACAGCATCGGGCTATACCGCATTAATCCCCATACAGCAGTGGCTTGAGGGGGGCAGGGTATGGGAGGTGTTGGGGCGAGTGGTGTTGGGTATGGGGTGTCAGGGGGATAGTCAGGGGCCAGATTCACGAAGCAGTTGCGTAAGTACTTACAAACGTGCACATCTTTCCTCAATCTTTGACGGCTTTGGTTACATTTATTAAACAGTTTACAAGCATGAAAACTTGCCAATCAACTGTTGTTATTGTTATAAACAGCCTCCTGGTGCTTCGCAGCTCATTAACTGTTTAACAAATGTAAACAAAGCCGTCAAAGATTGAGAAAAGGTGCACAGGTTCGTAAGTGTTTGCGTAACTGCTTCGTGAATCTGGCCCCAGGACCATTATGGACCATCTGGGGAATGAGAGGCATGTGGGGGCATATGATTACCGTATAACCCAAAATTATATTAAAACAATTTATTTATAGTAAAAAATTTTCAAATATTAATACTGTATCATAACAACAGAAAATATCTTAAAGACTGTGTATACAAGCTGGAGAGTGTAGTTCCCTGATAAAATTAGAGGTTTATTTTTCCTCTGGTGGTCTACATAATGCACCCCAACTGGACACGGGAGACATCTCCTGTCCACGAGGCTAACCATAGCCCGTGCTTCTTGCCCAGCTCCTGTGCCAGGTAAGTTACGGGCTCACCATAGCCCATGCTACTTGGAACTTGTTCCGAGTAGCTGAATCTATAACAACAACCCCAAGTGGACCTGTCCAGGCTCGGTCAACGTAAACAAGTCGTGTGCTCTCCCCTCCTCGCATTATACCAGAGTGCTGTGCCATGACTGAAAAACTTTTTGTTTTTTGTTTTTGTAGAAACTTTGATAATTTTTTGCCGACTTTGTTTGGTATCGGCAACAATTGTCCCGGTGGTATTAAGAGAAAGAAAGCTATGCTAAAAATTAAAGACAAGTTATGTGTGATTGAACTTTGTGAAAATAACTGGTCAATTGTAAGTGTTGGCAAAGATTTTGGTATAGACACGAGTATTGTCTCTGATATAGGAAAACAAAGATGACTACATAAAATACATAGCTACTAGTGAGTGAGGGAGCTTGTGCTAGAAGGGCATGTAATAGAAAAAAAGCCTGCACAAAAATGCACAGTTGGATGAGGCTATGTATAAGTGGTTTGCACAACACTGCACAGTTTGTGTGACAATTCGTGGTGCAGAAATAAGAAATGCTACGAGCAGGTTTGCAGCCAGCCTTGGAATGATGCATTTCAGGGCAAGTGAGGATTGGATTTCCAGCTTCAAAGCGAGGAACAATATTGTGAAGAAGAAAAGTGAAGCCTCACCAGAAAGCCAAGAGCCTTTAATCAGTGATGCTTCAGCAGCTAGCAGTCAGAACTGACCTTACTAGGCTCATGTACAGTAATTTTAGGGCTGTACGTTAGGTTACGTAAATTTTCAAGAACTCATATTTTGGGATCTACAGTATCAATCAAGAAGATAAACAATAACAAGGTAAGCTGAAGATTCTGTTTTAAATAACAGTACTGGTATATTTTTTAATTATAGTGTGTGTATGGAAATTCAAATTATGTTGGTTGTTGTACCAAAAAGTGCGCATGTTAATTTTTGGACTTTCCCGGTAAGAATTCCTACTTAACCAGATGTCCAGCTTATCCAGTGAGGGAGTGGGGGCTCTTCACCAACAGTATGGGTGAGAAAGCTTAATCTGTACAGGTGTGAATGGGTTACCAGCAGAGCACTGCATCTCTGCGACAAAGGGGCTAGGTTCTGGCTCTGGTCCCCAGTAGGCTAAACAATATTTCCACAACTGATGTGACCTTTTAGTATGGTGCCATCTCAGCAAGATTACTAGGGAGGGCCTCCCCCAGAAAAACCCATCAATAGCTGCTTTAACAAATTTATCTTTTTATCTTAAATGATCAAAGGAGAATGTGTATTTAGCTTACTAATAATAATATTTTCTTACAAATTCAGTAACATGCTGTCTGCATGTCCCTAGGAGGCAGGCAAGACACAAACTTCAGAAGTTGGACCATTGTTCTGCACAATAGGAAAGTGAAACATGACTCAAGACAAGATAGAGGAGACGTCATAATCATATCGAGGATGAAGGTATACATATAATGTGCCTCCCAGCAGCCCAAATGCAAGATAACCTCAGGATAACCTCCCACACAGAGATGAACTTCAAGCATGATTATTGCAGCCCATGAAGACTCAAATGATTACCACATGCAAAGCTAACTCATTAATTCTGTCCAAAGATTTATCAGAAGTCTTTTGGGGTGGACTAAATCACTTCCCCTGCCCCATAAGAGAGGAGAGAGAAGCCTCGATACACAACACCCCTGAGACAAAGGTGGAGAAAAACTTACAGCCTTTATCTTTCTACCCACCAGTGGCTGAACTTAGCTTAAAATCCCACTACCCAGAGGAGAAGAATGAGGAGCCAGTTACCTAGCAGCCTAAGCTCCATGGCCCAAACCAACATGATGCACACTGTACAGACCTTTTCTGCCAAACATCTTGCAGGTCATAGCAACAAGATTGCCTAGTTCCTCAAAAGAGTGCGGAGGATGCGGAACATTTTCAAAATGCGTAAACTGTGAACTACACCAACAGTACTTATGTGCCCGAGTCCTCAACTTTGGCAGGTGTTGCGTACATAGCCTACCGAGAAGGAGCCAAGATAGTCCCCACACAAATACCACAGATGTCACCCACCCAGGGGAAAAATAACTGAAAATGTAAAAGGATGAATGCAGGAGACAACAGGAGTGACCATTTATATAGTAATATGTTCTCCATTCAACAATCTTGCATGCTGCACCATACAACAAGCGGTGGATTCTCTAGACGCAGAATAATACTGCACATGGCAGACTGGCGCATGACTAATAACAGGTCACCCTGCCCTTGCCAGAATATAGGAGAAGCAGCTTAGCTACACAGGCAAAAGATATCACCATTCACCAACCTCATGATGTGATACTCTTGGCAATGAAAGGCAAGTGAAGCCTTAAGACCTAGTCAGGATAGGACCTGGTGGGAAATCATGCACTACTATAAAAAATGAATGAAAGACACCCAGTATGAAGCGCTAATCATCTACCTCATATATCAAGCTAGCAGAGGAATAATGGTATACACTCCAAGCAATTCAGTGTAAGCATGACCCCATTCCAAAAAACTTCAATGTATTTAACAGCCACATAAATTTAATATGGTTCTCTAATATGAATGACTGGCAGAAAAATGTGACAAAAGCACAGTACAGTATAGTGGTCTACGTTGTGGCTCAGGCACCGCCACCATACAGTTGAACCATGACCAAGCCAAACGGTAGTCAAGATGCTCCATGGTGGTCACAGGGTTGACAAGTAGGGACTGCGAAGGTTTTAAGCGAGTATGATGTCGAGTCTTGCAGCTCACTGTAGCTGGCTGATCTCCTCCGGTGCTCCATAATACCAGTACAGTATGTCCCTATGTCAATAGTTAAAGTGTTTCCAGTAGTGCCACTATTTAGAATATTGCCCTACTTGACTTCAGTATTTACTGCCATATTGCAGAAGAATGTTGTATTCACCTTAGAGGTCAACAAAGTGGGAAAGCTTAAAATACAATAAAACTACCAACAATATACAGCAAATACTGTACTGTCTTTCACAATTCTCTCTCATTACTACAGCATTTTTATCAAATGATAAGAAACACCTTATAACAAATTACTGTACAACCAAACTGAACTGTAAGATAAAACTAATAAAGAAATTAAAACAATACAGTTTACTAACCGATTTTTAAGTAAATTTATGAGTAGTTTTACTGCAGGATAGCGCACTTTGAAATCAAACTCATCCAATAGGTTGACCAAGAGCTCTATGTTCTCCTGCCGTTTGGTGAATATCTCGGTGAACTGCTCTCCTACCGCAGAGGCTTGACCAGTTAGGGTTGCACCTTCATCTTCTGTGTGGAAAAGATTACATTATAATCTCGTGAAACAAATTTATTACAGCCGAGAGCCGTAAATTTTCTTTCGGAAAGACAAAATTATTAAGTTAGGAAAAGTCAAAAGTAAAGCAGCAGTATTAAATGTACTTTCCTCGTCTCACTACTATTTGAAAAGTCAAATGTGCGCTCATCATGCAACAGGACCTCATGCTCGTCTGGAAAAAAATTCCTTTTTGGAATTTTGTCACCAGAATTCTGATAATAATGGCAGTATTTTGGCTAATGTTAGCAGTGTGCATAGCGATATCAGGTGCCATTTTCCTTCAACAGGTGTTGGGGGTAGGCTGTGCTTGGACAACTGGGACCAGATTCACAAAAGCAGTTACGCAAACACTTACGAACCTGTACATCTTGTCTCAATCTTTGGCGGCTTTGTTTACAATTATTAAACAGTTAATGAGCTCCGAAGCACCAGGAGGCTGTTTATAACAATAACAACAGTTGATTGGCAAGTTTTCATACTTGTAAAGTGCTTAATAAATGTAACCAAAGCCGTCAAAGATTGAGGAAAGATGTACACGTTTGTACGTGCTTGCGTAACTGCTTCGTGAATCTGGCCCCAGGTTCCAGGATTATCACACCCACCTTAACTGTTTAATGTTTGTAATGGTGCATAAACATAAAGATAGTTATATGTAATGCATGTATACAGTGTGATATCAACAAAACTAGTATGATTTATTATTTAACCCATATTAGTAATGTGAATATACTGTATTTGTGAATACCAATATTCTACAAGTCTCATGATACAAACCCAGTGTTGAATGTAATGAAATGCCTGTTTCTGGTAGAACCCTGGTGGCTTCCTGTAGCTATCTTGCTGAGTTTGCTCCATACTAAAGGTCACATCAGTTGTGGAAGTTCTGCCTACTGGACACCAGAGCCTGCCTCCTCCACCCCCCTCCTTTCAGATAAATGAAAGTAGTCAAGATATACATTGCATAACTTTTAATGCAAGATATAAAAAACCAGCATTGAATGTAATGAAATGCCATTTTCTGGGTGAGGCCCAGAGGTTCCCTGCACCTCTCTGAGTGGACCAAGTTCTGGCTCTGGTCTCTTGTAGGAACAGAACTCCAGGGACTGATGACACCAAACTAATATGGCACATGTCAGTTTGGAGAGCTTCAAGGAGCCGACGGGACTCCCCACAGAAAATCATCTTAAAACCAATTCATTAATACGATGAAAAGGTAAAACCAATATAAATAATACAAAAAGCCAAACTGGTTTATAACATAACTTCCTACCTATTTCTTCTGGATACTCTTCTGGAGATGTGATATTAACCAGAGTCTCTAATGAGTAATTAACAATTTCATGGTCACTTCTGTCAGCCTCCAGAACCTGAAATGGAGCAATGATAATACTGTACACAAACAAAAACATGCACGACATACAATCTTAAACTAAATAAAGAATACAGATAACGACAGTCATCAAAAAGGCACTGAAATAGTTTTTAATCCCTTAGAGTGTAGTTATATTATTAAGTATTGATTAAATTATATGTTAATTATTGCATTGCTGTCATCATCAAATGACAATTTTTGATTCAAAATACTGATGACCACCTGAAGGTTGAGAATAACAGTCAGTATGGACTTGGCCCAGTTCACCCGAGTCTGGTAGAAGTGAATAACTTGATCAAGTAGTAGTGCTTGCTTGCCTAGGACTCCTAGCATAGTCAGGATGTTGGAGAAGTTGGTATATGTGGACAATGCAAATGTTTTGTTGGTGCTATCACCTGGTGGTGGGTTTGGTTAACTGGGCATATGATTGGCTGATGGATCAGTAGGCAGTCTGTCCTTCTAAGGTTTCCCAGCATCAAGAAAATAGTCAAATTAAAGTGTCCTCTCCTAACCTACCAGAGGACCCAGGACAGTACGTCACTTTCACGAGATGCTTCTATTTTCAAATACGACAATTTTTGGCCTCATGTAACACACATGATTGAAGTACGATGTTCTTTGTAAGAGGACAGGTTGCAGTAGGAATTGTCCATTTTTTTTTTTTATTATTATTTTCTACCACAGACGTGGCCACACATTTACAATGCTAACCAGCATATATACATTTTCTTCTGTCCTCCATGGACAGGGTTAGAGATGTGTTAAACATCTCCGAATTCACATCATCGAATTGTCCATTGGTTGATGTGGTCTATGCAATCGATAGAGTTTAAAATTAGTGCTTGCAAACTCGACTCACAAGTACTTGTACCTTAAAATAGTGGTGCAAGGACACCATAATCCCTACGGCATTGGTGCCATATAAATTCTGTCTATCTAATGGTCCCGTAAAAATGCAGATCATAAGGTATACCTTAGGGAATAGTGGCATGCAAACTCAAAAAATAGATGCCTATTGATTTTTCTTACTTTAGGCCAAGCTGGCATTGCAAAATTAAGCAAGCAATTGGGTAACATTTGCATAATCTTGTCTTGGCCAAGTTCACAGCCTAGAAAAGGAATTCATGTACTAAGCACTAGACGTGAAATTTACATGAAAGATTACAATAAAACCAATTAGTTTATTACATTTGAAAACAAATAAGACAATTTTTAGGAAAAATTTTAGTTAGAAAATTATGGATAATATATACTGTATAGGTAAATACACACACATACTAACTTGTATAAGTGTATCCATCCCATAAGCACCAACCAAAACTCTGTATTTCCGAGACATGGCCTTAAGTGCTCGGCAGCCATCACGACGATCTTCTAGAAGAGTAGACGACTGGACCCTGTCTATTAACCGTTCGACCTGGAAATAAGTTATAATTCCGTACATATATAGGTCTATAACACTATTATCACAAAATAATTGCAGTTCCTTATTTTATCCGCAGACAATTTTTTTTCAAAATGAAGTCCTGTTTACTAGAGTCCTGAGGAACAGGAACATGCCCCATGTACCTGCAGGAGTTCTAAATCTTACGAAATACTAACAAACATGATATGTTGGTGCACGCACTCCCTTTTCTCATGATATCATGGTGGGCACACTACAGTGGTTAGGACTAGAAATATATTGCTTACAGTAACACCTTAACACATTAAGTACTGCAATTATTTATAGAAGGCACCAAGCTAGGGAGACTATTTATATACATTTATTATTTATTTACAGTATATACAAGAAGGTACATTGGGTTTATGAGAGCATCTTGAGGTTATCTTAGAGACAATTTCAGGGCTTTTTAGTGTCCCCGCGGCCCGGTCCTCGACCAGGCCTCCACCCCCAGGAAGCAGCCCGTGACAGCTGACTAACACCCAGTACCTATTTTACTGGCTATGTACAGGGGCATAGGGTTGAAAGAAACTCTGCCCAATGTTCTCGCCGGCGCCTGGGATCGAACCCAGGACCACAGGATCACAAGTCCAGCGTGCTGTTCGCTCGGCCAACCGGCTACATAGCATTGATGTTTTACATCCTTGTAAGCCACTAGCACGTACAACATTTCGAGCAGAGCACATATAGCACATACATTAATTGTGTGCTCAATAACATTAAGTATACACTCACTCACACTCTCAATGTGAGCATACAACACTCATACACCAACCCATAATCTCTGTTATATTATTATTCTGCCCTCTATAAATTCTACATTATTATTATTATTAAATTATTCTATAAATTCTGCCCGAAATGCTGCGCGTACTAGTGGCTTTACAAGATTGTAAAGACTATGCTATGTATTCTCACAAACCCAATGTACCTTCTTGTATATAAATAAATAAATAATAAATAAATATTAACATGCTGCACACATTTATACCACTGGACTTACATGCACATTGGCTTAAATGCACACACTTGTCTGGGGACCGGCATCAGGAACTTCAAATATTTTGCTCACAATGACACTTTGGGTGTTGTCAGCTTTCTGCTAATATCTTCGGATTTACTGCTTACAGCGTCCATTCCAGTGTCATATATACGTCCCCTTTCTCTATTCATAACTTTTAAAATAAAACTATAGCATGCTGCGTGCAATAACTTTCTTGTGGTCAGAGACCAATGACATCACAATAATAATATAATAATGTTTATTCAGGTAAAAGTATATTCACAAAAAATGAGTTACAAACAGAATGTTGGATTTCTAGATAAACTAGTGTGAAGAGGAGCTACTATGCCTAAAGCCACTAAGTTTATACATATATATCTTGAGGTTACCTTGAGATGATTTCGGGGCTTTTTAGTGTCCCCGCGGCCCGGTCCTCGAACAGGCCTCCACCCCAGGAAGCAGCCCGTGACAGCCGACTAACACCCTGGTACCTATTTTACTGCTAGGTAACAGGGGCATAGGGTGAAGAAACTCTGCCCATTGTTTCTCGCCGGCGCCTGGGTCGACCCAGGCCACAGGATCACAAGTCCAGCGTGCTGTCCGCTCGGCCGACCGGCTCCCTTAAACATATGTATACATATATAGAAATGCTCTACAAATCAAGGGACCCAGAATGTGTTATGACCTTCCCAACCATGTTAAAGACTGTACCTCTCTCACCAGTTTAAATTAAACGAAGCACTACCTAATAAATTCCCTGTAACCTACCTTACCCTCTACTGTCAATCTATGTCTGTTTTTTTAAATAACGCTGTTTGTCGACCTAATTGTATTTGTGCTGCTTTTCAGCCATGGTTCCCCCTTTTTTGTGTCTATTTTTATTTGTTCTCAACACATTTTATTCTTTTTACTCATTGGTATAAAGCTTTAGTCATTATGTTTTTCATGCCCGAAACGCTTTGCGTAATAGTGGCTTTAGCATTGTATGTACTAACTATAAATCCATCATTCTTTGTAAAATCTCTTGTATGTACCTTACCTAAATAAACATTATTTTTTATTATTTATAAAATAAATAATAAATAGGTTTATTCAGGAAAGGTACATACATAAAGTGATTTTACATAAGTGGATTTATAGATGAGCTAGTACATACAATGCCTAAAGCCACTATTACGCAATGCGTTTCGGGCAATTGATTTTCATTTCAAGTTTTCGGGCAATTATAAGTATACACGCAGCAGCCAGCAGTCCCCGTGGTGCAGTGGTAAGACACATTGACAAGTGTTCGCGAGCGCTTTGGCCTGGGTTCGTATCCTGGCCAGGGAGGATTGACCGGGCGCCAATCCTTAACTGTAGCCTCTGTTCACCCAACGGTAAAATGTGTACCTGTTTGTTAAACGATTTAGCGGGTCGTATTCAGCGGAATATTAGGATTAAGGACTTATCCGAAACGCTATGCATGCTGGTGGCTATACAAGAATGTAAGAACTCTGGTATATACTGTGTAAATAATAAAATACGCACAGCGCTTCGGACAAACGACAATACAATAAAGCAATATTCAAACGATAAACAATTTAATGTAGCACAAGTTATGCGCCATTTTACTTAAACATTTATATGCACACATGAAGGTACATTGTGGCTGAGACAGTACACATACACAGTACATGTGTGAGTGTATCAACCTTACAAAGCCATTAACATACAGAACTTCCCGTAGGACCTTACTGCTAAACAAAAAAGAACAAAAATATGTAATAATATCCTAGCCCGCTTGTCCACCAGTAGCCCTTCACACCCTTAACCCTCCCCCCCTAGTGATACATGAGACACAACATGAGACACATAAAGATGTGTAACTCACTGTGTCAGCACCAGTAGGCTGGTGTCCCGGGGGCGGCGCCCCCAGCACGCTCTGGGTGACAGACCTCAAGTAATCCATGTCCTGGCCGCCGCCTCACACACACACACTCTCTCACCACTCCTCACAGCTCCTACTGGCGCCTCACAGGCGGTTATGGGGCCAAATATTAAGGGTTGTGGCGGAGCAGCTGTGAGGGGGCCGCCGCTGACGGGGTAGTGTCCACGTAGGTGCAGACGACCCGCTCCTCTCACTCACACTAATAATAACACCAATAACAATATTTTACGCATACAAGTGGGCATATATAGATACATGAACACTGCAGGACACGTAGGTGAGATAAGATTATGCCTGGTGCCACTTTTTGTTTTTCAGACGTGGCCACTCAAAAGGATACATCAGCGGCGTATGCAAGGCTGACGAGCATAAGAACTTCCTTCAGAAGCTGCACCGTGGGTGATTACACCCTTTTCATTTTTAATCCCTCCCTTTCCACCCAAGAAACAAATTAGAGATCAGCCCAAGCTTCGTCTTGAGGCAAAGTTCAACGCCTTAAGCCATATTGATGCTCTCTCCACAGAGCATTCTCTCTCTCTCAAATCATATAAACTGATGGTTCCCTACTTGAGGTCGATCTCGAACCCATTGTTGATGTGACGACTTATATTGAATTTTGTAGCTAGCTCATCAAGATTGTAACTTGCTTAGCTAAATGAATTGTAGGGTTCAGTCCCTGAGCCCATTATGTGCCTCTGTAACCCTTTCCACTACCGCCCACGGGATGGGTATGGGGTGCATAATTAATGAACTAAACTCCCTACACCGCACCACGGGTGTAGCTGGAAGTGAAGTTGCCCTAACATTGTTGTATTTTCAGCAACCCGTCCTCGCAAATTCGGTTTCTTTTCAAATTCTTTTCAGATTTAGCTACTCAGAACGAAGTGTCCATGTAGCACGGGCTTTGTCCTGCCATCACCCATTGTTCTGACAATGGGCGATGGCTTGTACTTTGAGTGGGGAGTCCGTATAAACAATTGGGCCTCCACCCTTCAGACCGAACTATTTGCCTTGCTTCTTGCACTGAAATGTGTACAAGTCTCTAAACTTGATACATAAATTGTAAGTGACTCTTTATCATCCTTAAATGCTCTCAACTCTTTAAGACATAACTGTAACATGCTCGTGTCCGAAGCTAGACACAAATACAACAAAATTATTAAGGATGGTAACAGAGTCCATTTCATGTGGTCTCCATCTCATGTTGGCCTCCGTATGCATGATAGAGCTGATAAGTTAGCCAAAGAATCTGCCTTTAAAGGAGCCGTTGAATGTAACCTTGGATTGTCAATGAGCAATCTGAGAGCAGCAGTACACCGAGAACTTCAACAAGATCTTGTAGATCTGAGGCAAAGTGAAATTGACACCAGTAATTCCATCTATCATCATACTATCATGCAAGAGGAGCCACACATCTATGGATCATCCAATAAAATCAGCAGACTTCTAGATGTTACTGCTGCTCGGCTTAGACTCGGTTACAAGTATCTCTGGGAATTCTCATTATCTGCTGATGTAGACCTGACCAAATGTAAACTGTGTCAACAAAATTATTCGCACACCCTCCGTCACTATGTGATGGAGTGCGAAAAGATACGTGAATTCAGTGACAATTCTGTAACCAATGTTCCAAAGATGTGTAAATATTTCATTCAATATGAAATATTGAATATTTGAATATGAAATAATACTCCACAACCAGAACCACCAACATCACCACCAGAGAAATAGAAGGGTAAGAACAGTGAACACCTTCCATGTTCTTACCCATACATTTCTTACAGAAATTTCTTACAGTCTTACAGAAATGTAAGACTGTAAAACAGTCTTTGAAATTACGACTTTTGAAATTACGACTTGAAATTAGGACTTTTTATACCGAAAATATGCTAATCACTGAAAACGGCGATGGGTCAAATTGTACCCAAACCCCTCTGCAGTTTTCAAACTATTCCAAATATCCCGCATCTGACTCCTGAGCCATATTTTGGAGCCAAATTCTGGGACTCTGCACATATTTGCAGTGTGAAATTACAACTTTTTATACCGAAAATATGCCACTTACTGAAAACGACGATGGGTCATATTTTGCCCAAACCCCCCTGCAGTTTTCAAAATATCTGAAATGTTGGAAATTTGACTCCTGAGCGTGATTTTTGAGCCGAATTCTGACTCTCTGCACCTATTTTCATTTTCAAATTACGAACTTTTATACCGGAAATATGCTAATTACTGAAAACAGCGATGGGTCATATTTTGCCCAAATCCCCCTGCAGTTTTCAAAATATCTGAAATGTCGGAAATATGACTCCTGAGCATGATTTTTGAGTCGAATTCTGACTCTCTGCACCTATTTTCATTTTCAAAGTAAGACGTTTTATACCGAAAATATGCTAATTACTGAAAACGGCGATGGGTCCTATTTTGCCCAAACCCCCCTGCAGTTTTCAAAATATCTGAAATGTCGCAAATTTGAATACTGAGTGTGATTTTTGAGCCGAATTCTGACTCTCTGCACATTTTGTCATTTTCAAATTACGACCTTTTATACTGAAATTTGCTAATTACTGAAAACGGCGAAGGGCCATGTTTTGCCCAAACCCCTCTGCAGTTTCCAAAATATCTGAAATGTCGCAAATTTGACTCCTGAGCGTGATTTTTGAGCCGAATTTTGACTCTCTGCACCTATTTTCATCTTCAAATTACGACCTTTCATACCGAAAATATGCTAATTACTGAAAACTGCGATGGGTCATATTTTGCCCAAACCCCCCTGTAGTTTTCAAAATATCTGAAATATCGGAAATTTGACTCCTGAGCGTGATTTTTGAGCCGAATTCTGACTCTCTGCACCTATTTTCATTTTCAAATTACGACCTTTTATACCGAAAATATGCTAATTACTGAAAACGGCGATGGGTCATAGTTTGCCCAACCCCCCCTGCAGTTTTCAAAATATCTGAAATGTCGGAAATTTGGCTCCTGAGCGTTATATTTGAACGTAATTCTGACTCTCTGCACCTATTTTCATTTTCAAATTACGACCTATTATACCGAAAATATGTAAATTACTGAAAACGGCGATGGGTCATATTTTGCCCAAACCCCCCTGCAGTTTTTAAAATATCTGAAATGTCGGAAATTTGACTTCTGAGCAATTTTTGTACCGAATTCTGACTCTCTGCACCAATTTTCCGTTTCAAATTACGACTTTTTATACCAAAAATATGCCAATTACTGAAAACGGCGATGGGTCATATTTTGCCCAAACCCCCTGCAGTTTTCAAAATATCTGAAATGTCGGAAATTTGACTCCTGAGCGTTATTTTTGAGCCGAATTCTGACTCTCTGCACCTATTTTCATTTTCAAATTACGACCTTTTATACCGAAAATATGCCAATTACTGAAAATGGCAATGGGTCACATTTTGCCCCATCCTCCTCCCCCCCCCCTTCAGTTTTCAAAATATCAGGTATATCGCAAATCTGACTCATGAGCGATATTTTTTAGCCGAATTCTGACTCACTGCACATATTTGGAGTTTGAAAATAAGCCTTACAACTTCACCATTGTAATCACTGCTATTATCTTATATCAAGTTGTTATAGTGAATGCAAATTTTACTACAATGTATTTAGAAATAATCCTCAAATTATGCTACAATGTACCTGTTGATAATCTTAATATGATATCTTGTAACGAAAATTATATCTTGTAACTATCTTTGTTACTTAGCCTCAAACCTCACATTTGTCTTACATATCCTCAACAGTAGATAAAAAAAAGTAGTTGCAGAATTCTAGTTACCTAAAACCAGCCTGGTATAAAACCTTATTATAAGCTACCAGACGTATAGATCAGTATTTAAAGTAATAATAATACATTATTATTAATGTAATAATATTATTAAAATGATAATGACACAGCTGATGCCATCTGTCGGCAGAAGAGAACACTATCAACTGGCTGGTCAACATTGGCCATAAGATACAGCTTACGCCATCTGTTGACATCAAATTACACTTATAACAAATTACCCCAGAAAATACAACTAACGCCATCTCGTTTTTTTCCAACGCACTATAAATAGCCAAACAGCAACCCATAAGGCGGGTTGTTGTGCTCGGGTAGGAGGTTCCAAGCTCCGCCCACAGAGGGTATGGGGTGCATAATAAAAAAATGATGATTGGTAGAAACTCTTTGTTGACATTCACACAACAGCCAATCACAGGAAGGGATCAGCTTTAGGTGCCATCCACTCAGTAAATCATCTTAGTTCAGCCCACTAGTCCTGCTTTATGGAATTCTGCTTTAACTTTAATTTACCCAAAAAGTGAAGTGTTACTTATTTAAAGTGTTAATAAAGTGATAATTAAATATTGCAGGATATAACAAATGATATATAAACATGGGCTGGCTACCTAACTTGTGACGTCATTATTGGGGGTTGCCATGACACAAATAATGATACTCTGCTCTGCCCTCTTATTCCAGTAAATTATTCAGTTAGATGGAGATTTCTGTCAGGTGCAAAACAGAAATTGTTGTTCTTTTTCACAACAACCTTGTTGTTGAGCACAAGGACCTATTTCTTAGTTTAAATTTTATTCATAAAAGAGTGTTGGTATCCCCGCAACAGCCAATCACAGGAAGGTATCTCAGGAAGCTCCGCCTCCTTATGGACTCAGCACATCGCTCTAGCTCATGGCTCTCTGTTTCATCTCTTGTATATACAAACTATGACTTTTTTCCATTACTGTTATAATTAATAATATGAGATATAAAAGTTTTTACACAAAATGGCTAAATTCTGCCATTAAATGGACTTTGTGGTATACATACAAACATACACCAATTTATTACCATTCATCCATTATTAATTTCAAATTAACGTATACTGTCTAGTGTTTCCCTCTCGCCATTACTTGGTGCAATATTTGAAAGTTGTCTATTTATTTATCGATCTATCTATTATCTTGTATTTATATTTACAAGTTTCTGTGCTTGGAAGAAAACTCTGCATTGTATTCGGACTAATTTATTAAATAATATTATTTAGTATTAATTAATATTTACAATTATTATTAATTACAATTATTTATAGCCTAGTTACTTTTATGTAACTCACAATCGTCCATTCTTCCCGTTG
>WNGS01162923.1:3323006-3396188 GCA_020271785.1 Procambarus virginalis | reverse complement strand
AAAAGGCAACATGAAAAGCACTTGGAAACCATCTCTAGTATCCTAGGAACTAAACAACACTCACATAACAAATAAAAACTCTACAAGGATGGGGATATACCGTCAACTGATTTAGAAATGGCAAATGAATTTAATAGTTTCTTTTCATCGGTTGGTGCTAATCTTGCCAGTAAAATCCCACAGACTCAGACACATATTAACACATATCTCTCAGGCAGCTATCCAAACTCTCTTCTCCTTCACCAATCAGCCCGGAAGATGTTGTGTCCATCATACACTCTCTAAAAACAAGGCAGGGAACACCAGTGAAATTCCGTCCATTGTATACAAGAGAGCCTCCCATGCCCTTGCCCCACCCATAGCCCTACTGTTCAACAAATCTTAGAGTGTCACACCTTCCCTGATATCCTCAAAAAAGCAAGAGTAACGCCAGTCCATAAGGAGGCAATCCGGCGGACATAAACAATTATAGACCAATATCAAATCTACCCATTCTATCAAAAATATTTGAAAAAATTTACAAACAGCTCTATTCCTACCTCGTAAAATTCGACATACTCAGCCCCTGCCAGTTTGGCTTCAGGTCCCAAAAGAGCACCAACGATGCAATCATTTCTCCTTGACGTAATCTACTCAGCACTTGACAAAAATGAGTTTCCGATTGGACTCTTCATTGACCTAAGAAAAGCCTTTGATACTGTTAATCACAACTACCTCTTACTTAAACTCCAGCATATGGAATCCGAGGCCTTGCCCTTGACTACATCCGATCCTATCTAGTGACAGACACCAATATGTAACTATCAATGAAACAACTTCTTCCACTCTACCAATTACCGTTGGAGTGCCACAGGGCAGTATCTTAGGACCTCTTCTATTTCTTATATATATAAACGATCTGCCTAATGTCTCTAATATTCTCAAACCTATATTGTTTGCTGACGATACTACTCTTATCTATTCAGACCTCAACCCACATACACTAAATAATGTTGTGAATAATGATTAAAAAAAGTCCACTTATGGATGTCAACTAACACTAACATTAAACATCGAAAAGACTTACTACATCTTATTTGGAAGCAAATCATCAAATGCAATTCAGCTACAGATAGACAACATTAACATCAGTAATAAAAATGATGGCAAGTTTCTTGGCCTATTCCTAGACAAGAGACTCAACTTCAGCACCCACATTCAACACATAACTAAGAAAGTCTCTAAGACAGTTGGTATACTCCAAAATCAGATATTATGTTCCTAACTCTGCTCTCCTCTCTCTCTATTATGCTCTAATCTACCCCTATCTTAATTATGGTATCTGTGCATGGGGTCTACCACTGCAACCACCTTAAGCCCATCATCACCCAGCAAAAATCTGCTATCAGAATAATAACTAACTCTGCTTTCAGACAACACTCAGCTCCCTTGTTTAAATCCCTAAACTTGCTAAATATTAACTCCCTCCACACATTCTCTTGTTCAACTACATCTACAAAACCCTGTTCTTAAATGCAAACCATGCTCTGAAACTCTCTCTGGACAGATGTAATAGGACCCATTATCACCACACCAGAAATAAATATCTCTTTGATATCCCCAGGGTCAAACTTAATCTGTGTAAACACTCTATGCAAATTAAGGGACCTAGTCTATGGAACTCACTCCCTAGTGAATTGAAAAACTGTAAAACTTTTGCCTTATTTAAAAACAAAACCAAAAAGTACTTAATTTCATCTTCTTAGTTTCCTACACTGAGCTTTATTTTTTGCTCTGTATCTAGTGTTACCCAATCTCCTAATTCTTATGTATTTAACCCAAACAACCTTATCATTGTGTTCATTGCTGTCTTCCTTTATGTGCTAGCCATTTGCTGTATTGTGCCTACCAAATTTTGTCAACTACCATTCAAGCCTTCATTGCAATCAATCTTAGCTACCTAAGTGCTTTATTATACTGTACCTACAATTTTCTCTCATCTTTTTTTTTTTTTTTTTTTTTCTTTTCTTGCCATGTAACTGTTATCATTTCTTTTTTATAATTTTTGCTAGTATTTACCTACTAAAAATTTTCTTAGATTAAGGACCTGCCCGAAACGCTGCGCGTACTAGTGGCTTTACAAGATTGTAATTACCATATTATATATTCTCACATTCCCAATGTACCTTCTTGTATATGAATAAATAAATAAATAATAAATAAATGCTCTGGTATGATTCAAGGCCTAAAACAAATCAAACAAAGCCCACTTTATACCTGGCCTCCTAAATGAGGCAAGTTCAGTGTTTACAGCCCTAACTGAAATTTACACAAGGGATTATTATGAAAGTGAAATGCAGTATGGTTACTGTGTAAGGGCACGAGCTTGTTTCTACGCGTCCTTACTAGAGGAGGAGATTAAATATAACAATCTCTATGAGAATTAGTGAGTCCTCTTTAGAGGATGGCAATACTCAACATCATCATACCAAGTCATCAGGACATACTTGACAGAGCTTGTACTTTGTACTGCAAGTTTGTATCGTACTGGTTCGAATGCAGGCGATGAGTCACAATAACGTAGCTGAAGTATGTTGACCAGACCACACACTAGAAAATGAAGGGACGACGACGTTTCGGTCCATCCTGGACCAAAACGTCGTCGTCCCTTCATTTTCTAGTGTGTGGACTGGTTCGAATCTTCATACTGGTCAGAGACCGGGCCACAGGGACGTTAATCCCCAGAACCAATAATATGTAGCCAACAGATACATGCTTTTCAAGCAATTAAGGATGTTCTTCCATCTTCATTTGGCTCATGCTTAGTTTGATCCTTCATTGTCTCTCACTCTGGTGTTGTACTTTTCATTTTCCACTTGCTTCCATGTTGTTCCATCACCAGATAACATCATCTTTATAGCTGTTTTTCTTCTTGCTTTGATATTGAGTAATAGAGCTGGAGAATGTCACACTCATAGGACAGAGTTGGGATCTCTGTTCCACAAACCATTTTGGGGCCTGACAGCTGAGTGGACTGCCCTTCGGATTCGTAGTCCTAAGGTTCCGGGTTCGATCCCCGGTGGAGGCGGAAACAAATGGGCAGAGTTTCTTTGACCCTGATGCCCCTGTTACCTAGCAGTAAAATAGGTACCTGGGTGTTAGTCAGCTGTCACGGGCTGCTTCCTGTAGTGTAACAAAAAGGAGGCCTGGTCGAGGACTGGGCCGTGGGGGATGCTAAGCCCTGAAATCATCTCAAGATTGCTTCTGGACATTTGTCTTGCTTTCCTGGTAAAAATGATGCTTTATCATTCTGTCAAGGTCCCTTGGTTTGTGTGTCTAGGGAATCATGATACTCTTTGTCCCGTCACTGCTGTCTCTCGGTATCTGCGGGCTACTAGAGGTGCAGCCTTCACTGCCTTATTTATGAAACCATGCACTATGCTTATATGCACGACAGCTAGGCCATCCCAATTTCTCATCCTGGTGGTTTTTATTTTTTTTCCTCCATGCACGATAACTCACTTTTAGCACGATAAAGGAAGGGAGTCACCATGGGAGCCTTGCCCAGAAATAAAGCATGGTGTGTAATGAAATGCCCTTTTCTGGGTGGCATCTCAAATCCTTGATTCCTGTGTTTTTAGGGTCGTAGAAGTGAGCCCGACTCAAGTGTTGTGTGGCATTCAGTTTGTCAAACATCATTTAGAGGGATGGTAAGCATTTGAAGTGCTTCTGGAGGTTATAGGTAGCTTCTTCCCTTGGTTGTGTGACTGATCTCTGATCTCCAAATGCTCCCTTCTCAAAAGGAATAAGACAAATATTTATTGGAATTTTTCCCATTGAGTAGAAAGGTACTCTAATGCATAATGTATGTTGAAGGTTCAAAAAAAGCATGTTGAACCCCAGGGGTAGGCTCAACCTCCAGAAGGAAAATGGGGAATATATGGATCGACATGCATAGCAAAAGCTTGAAAGACTAAGCTATAGGATGTATTTCACTTGTGCACCACAACAGCAGGCAGGAAGGGGGGGGGGGCTGCAGAGGCTACCCCTCACCCATCCGAGGGCAGCGCACAAGACTGACCCCCTCCCTCACCATATCAGCAGTATGGGAGGCGGGAGGGGATGGAAGACTATGCTAAGAGAGGTTTGGCTGTAGTTAATACTGTATTGTATTATATTGTATTCCCTATTATGAACATTAAAATATTGTTCTGCTAGAAAATGGTTAAAATGTTTAAGGTTTCATTATACCGAAATCTGAACTTTTGACGATGCTCTGTAATACATATCAGAAAGAAAGATGAATCAATTTATATCTGAATTTTTTTTTTTTTGTAAATTCAAGAATTTAATATGATGAAAAACATACCTTAAGACCAAAATCTTGGTCCAGAAGGCACGTTGTAAGAGCACGTACAGCTTTCGGATTCTTGAAGTCCAAGTGAACTTTGCCACCAAGATCATAGGTACAGTATTTTCGAAATTCAGGATAGTTGAGAGCAGCTTTTTGAAACTGGGCGGAGTGCGGTAGGGATTTCGTTGATGCATAAATTTATTGAGTTTTGACGAAACAAATTTCTTGTCTGAAAAGAAGACCTGATTTCAGTTGCTGCAATAGGGTAAGAGGAGGTGGTTGATGGAACAGATGAAAAGGGTATGGGGACGGAGGTTGATGGAACGGATGTAAAAGGGTAGGGGGTTGATGGAACAGATGAAAAAGGGTATGGGGACAGGGGTTGCTGGAACGGCTGAAAAATTTACCAAGTTTATTAATCATAAAAGTCACACGGAATCCTCTTCTTGGAGCCGTCGGCCGAGCGGACAGCACGTGGACGTGTGATCCTGTGGTCCTGGGTTCGATCCCAGGCGCCGGCGAGAAACATTGGCAGAGTTTATTTCACCCTATGCCCCGGTTACCTAGCAGTAAAATAGGTACCTGGGTGTTAGTCAGCTGTCACGGGCTGTTTCCTGGGGGTGGAGGCCTGGTCGAGGACCGGGCCGCGGGGACACTAAAAAGCCCCGAAATCATCTCAAGATAACCTCAAGATAACCTCCCTACTTCATACGTTACTATAAATCAGCACTACAAGATAAATGCAAATTATACACACACCTCAAACACAAGGGTAACCACATGGGCTGGTACCACATTTTTTAATTGACAGGACTCGGCTAGCGTGTGCATTACGTTTATTAATAGACGCAGGAAATGGGACAATACACTACCAAAGAATAACTTCTCACTCACTGGATGGACGAGGGTACTTAAGTACACTCACAAGTTATTGTGTAGCGAGGTGGGTACCTCACGAACACACACCACAAACCCTGTGTGGTATAAAGTCCTCGTGGGGGTCTTACAACGTAGGCCTTCTCTGTCCTCATAGGGTTCAGAGGCACTACTCACACGAAAACGTGCGGGAAACTTCACACAAAACAAGGCATAATCATTTACTAAAGCTCAATCTAATATATTTGAAAGACTTACAAAATGAAAATACAAATAATACAAACTGGTAAAACAAAGAGAAAACATTTAGATTAATAATAAAATACTGTACTAGACTTTATATATCAGTCTTTACAGTGTTTTAAAGTTTCTCAGGTGTGGGGGGTGGGTTGTGTCAGGAGTCTGAACAAGTATTCCATTCTCCCCATTCTACAATACTGGGGATGGCCCTCTCCCTCTTCCTGAAGCTTTCAGACACCCTATACAAGGGCTAACGCCCCGGCTTACACCATCAGCTCTCACACAGCGGATCCTCCTTCGACCTCAGCGACAATCTATTTTCAACAGCTGTTGGTATGTCACAGCTGGATGATTTTCCTGCATCATGGGAGACTGGCAGGCAAGCGCCTCATGCCATTGATGGCCATACGTTCCTCTGGTATAGTTACTCTTCCTCAAGCCTCGTGTTCTATGTGACTGCAAATCTGTGATCTTCTTCCATGCCTCCCTACAGTCCTCGATTTTCCCTCAGTGGGAAATATTNTCTCCCTTGGCAGAACTGTGTCACCACAGAGCACGATGGACTGGCCGCACTCAGTGCCCCTTTGATTGGCTTTATGTTAGCCTTCGTCCCAATCAATGTTGTGAAGATTGTGTAACGTGTGTTTGATATTAGTCAATTTGGCTGCGAAATATACTTTTTACATTAAACCTCTAAGAAAAGTATTGCATACATTAAACGTTTATCTCGTATCGCACATCCATTGTGTTATTACAGCATTTAATAACTCGCCATTAGCAAGCAATTAAATATTTTTTTTGCATAAATACATACAGTGAGCAAGGTCTGCAGTAGAATGGAACCCTGGGGAGCAGAGACACTGACAAGAAGAAGAAATCTTCATAATAGTTAAGACAGTACAGTTTGTGCACATGGCTTTTTCTCATGGGTGCAGAACCTCACGGAAACTGGACACATCCTGACCATGTGTCGTTTCCTTCTCTGCTCACACGGTATGACATCAGTGTGCCTCAAGAACGGGATGGTCCTCTTCACAAAGACCAAAATCTGGGTCATTCTACCGGACAAAGGTGAGCCTAGGGTTTGGGTTGATCAAAGATCAACCCAAACCCATGGAAAAATCAACCAGAAATTATAGGCACAAAAAGAAAGCAACTATTTTAATGAAAATTCCATCCCCCAGTAAACAAGAACAGTGATCATTGCTGAGGGGTAATCAGCCTGTGATGAAAGAGACCATCACCAGGTGCAGCCCAGGTCACCCATGATGCCACTATATTACTCCCTCCCCTGTCACTTGGAAGATATACACAAGCCCTGAATCCTAATGGAAAGAAAGTAACAGAGCAGAATAGAGAGCTATTAGGGGCCCCACAAGAAAACCAGCGTTGAATGTAATGAAACGCCAATTTCTGTGTAAGCCCCCAAAGGCTCCCTGAAGCTACTATATCTGACATAGTGCCAAGAGTACAAGGGACTGCCTAAAAAATTTAAATCTGTATTCCCTACAGCACAGTCGAAAAATATGCATAATAATTTACACTTGGAAAATATTAGAAGAACTAGTTCCAACTGTGCACACAGAAATAACACCACATGAGACCAGAAGGCATGGCAGGATGTGCAGAATAGACCCACTGCAAAGCAGAAGTGTAATAAGCATGCTGAAAGAGAACTTCATCAACATCAGAGGCCCAAGACTTTTCAACACTCTTCCCCAATACATGTGGGGTATTACTGGCCTACCTCTCTCGGTGTTCAAAAGGGAACTCGACAAGCATTTCAAAGGATACTTGATCAACCAGGTTGTGACTCGTACATCAGGCAGCGAGCAGCCGCATCAAACTGCCTGGTTGATCAGACCAGCAACCAGGAGACCTGGTTCAAGACCAGGATGCGGGAACATTGATCCTCGGAATCATCAATCGGTAGTCAATAGGTAGAGCAAAGAGGCAGGCACCGAGACACTCAAAAAGAGCACCAAAATCGAGTTAGATATGGTGAGGGGGGATAAGAAACCCCCTCTCCCTGCAAGAAAAGATACAGTACTCCACAGAAGGCACTAGATCCACAAAGGATTCAACAGGACCCAAGGGCCCACCTCAGACTCCCCCCAAGCCCAAGGAACCACTGAAGAGGGCCCCAGAGCAGAGCCATTGCCCAAGATTGAAAAGCAAACTCCAAGTTCATGGGCATATGACAAGAGCTATCAGCTCATATTTGAAGAAAAGCACCATACTGTACAATCATATACTGTAACCCATATTTGGCACGGGATGAGATTCGATAAGACATAAAACACGATTGTCTAGAGGTAAACATAGTATTTAATAAAACATGTGACCATATATAGTGGTTTTTATTTCCCACTGATTTCATCTTGCACCATGTATCATCAAATTAAAACAATTATACTCTACCTGATTTTATCTTTCATCAACTGGCTGTCCTCGATCATTTTTGTGACGAAGGAGACCTCTCCACCTGGTGTCACCTTCTCGTGAATTGCACCTAAAGAAGTATACATTTACTTGATTTGATCTTCTTCCATGACATCATCATGCTTAAAAATATAAGATATTTCAGCTATTGACCACTGTCATACTTTCCTATGTCTAAGCAACCCCAACGTCTAAAATGCTTCCTTGACTATCATGCAAGCCACCATCCCCAGTTCCAGTATTTACTCCACAAGATGTGTATTATATTTAAGTGAGGCCACTAAAAATATATGCTTAAGCCAAAAGAGCCATTAATAAAATCACACATTACTTTTTTTTCCATTAGAGAGTTGGGCTGTGTCCACTCGATCTTTCTTCATGATTAATTGAATGTTGTTTATTTTTGCCAAACCCTGTATATTTTCCAAGCTTTCAACAAGTCATCACATTAATCTTCAAATTTAAAATGTCATAATTTGATTTTCCTGCTTCCCTTTCTAAACATATATCAGTTTCGTGAATGTTATAAGTGACAATTTCTCGGAGTTTACACACTGATACATGTTAAGTCTTAAGAATCATATCAAGCCTCTGGCACCCACAATGGCCAGTCAGGAGCCAGGACCCAAAATCTGGATCTTTACAAGGTTGCAACAGTCGAGCAAGACAGCCCTGGAAACAGCTGGTTATAAAACATTTAGAAAACCCCAGGCAAAAACTGAACAGAAACAGCATTTATGTTGATATTAGTTCTATTGTAAAGGGTTTGGATATCATTCATAAAGCAGCTGTCTGGATCTTCCACTTTTATGTTGTTTGAGTACTTAACAGCTTTATAATGATCTTTTATTATTTCATTCATTTCTTAGTTGTCCTCTGTATATGATGGATACTGATGGAGGCTTTGCATTTTGATTTTGCATATGTGAAGAAATATTCAGATTTGTTCATTTTTCTAATTTCCATTTTAATTAAATTTCTTCAATCTGGTATGATTACTTCAGCTTCTGCTCTATTTCTTCAATTTCCTAGCTTAAGTATTTCTGTTATTTTTTGTGTGTTTCGACATCCAACTGTTCCATTCCTTGTACTCACCTAGTTGTGTTTGCGGGGGTTGAGCTCTGGCTCTTTGGCCCCGACTCAACCGTCAATCAACTGGTGTACAGATTCCTGAGTCTACTGGGCTCTATCATATCTACATTTGAAACTGTGTATGGAGTCTGCCTCCACCACAACACTACTTAATGCATTCCATTTGTTAACTACCCTGACACTGAAAAAATTCTTTCTAACGTCTCTTGTGTAATTACCTAAGTGTAGTTACAGGATGAGAGCTACGCTCGTGGTGTCCCGTCTTCCCAGCACTCTTTGTCATATAACGCTTTGAAACTACTGACGGTCTTGGCCTCCACCACCTTCTTCCCTAGCTCTGTGGCTTTGTGTGGGTGTTTTGTTAATTATGACAGTTTGCCATTGGATGTTTGCAAGATTTTTATTGATTTTTTCCCAGTCAATCATCTCATTATTCAAATTTAATTCACTGAATAGCCCCTCTCACTTGATAATATCTTTTGGACCTATTATGAGCTCTGATGTTAGTTTGCACTTCAATGAGGTTGTGATCTGATTATGTGGTATCCAAAATTGTCATGTCATTGATTATTTCTTTGTTGTTTGTGAAGATCAAGTCTAGAATGTTTTCATTACTAGTTGGCTCTGCAATTTGCTGGTTGAGGACAAATTTGTCACAAACTAAGGAGTTCTCAGCTCTGTGGTTGGCTATTTCCAGCTGGATTTTCTGGTACAACACTATTAATGTATTTGCTAATCTCCATCTTAGCCTAGGTAGGTTGAAGTCTCCAAGGGAGATAATATCTGGTACTGTATCTGCATTGCCAGATTATCGAGGCTATTTTCTATTTTGCATACCTGTGATATAAATTCCTCAACCGTTGCATTTGGCAGTTTGTATATTAGATTAATAACTAGATTTATTTTCTCTATTTTTATTCCAAGTACCTACTTATCTAGTTGTGCTTATGGGGTTGAGCTTTAGCTCTTTGCTCCCACCTCTCTAGTGTCAATCAACTGGTGTACATATTCCAGAGCCTATTGGGCTCTATCGTCATTTGAAATTGTGCATGGAGCCACAATTCACCACATCACTGCCTAGTTCATTTCATTTGTTAACTTACCCTAACACTGAAAAAATTCTTTCCAATGTCTCTGTGGTTCATTTGAGTACAGTACTAAGTTTCCACCTGTGTCCCCATCAGTGTCCCCATCAGTGTCCCCATCAGTGTCCCCTTGTTCGTGTTCCACCCACGGACAAGAGGTTTAATTACCATAGGTTTTATTAAGGTTTAAATTTAATTAAATAAGGTTTCAATAAGGTTTAATTAATTAAATTCTCGTAACTCGTACCAAATATCTACCGCTACTACATCACATGTGGAGTTCAGGAGCTCCATGTGGCCTATTTACTCCATAGCATCTATATAATTATATTCTGGTATCCAGATCTGACAGTCCATGAATTCCCTGTACGGGTTTCAGTGAAAGCTCCAAATACTGCATATGCCCCTGTGAGAAGGTCATTTATGAACAGCACTTTATTTCTCATTCGTGTTTTTAGTTCGTGTATTTTAGCGCAGATAAACGAGGTTACTCTATTTGATGTATTTTGAAAGGGAGGTTTTCCACAGAGGTTCTATCAAGTGTGGTTGTATTTTTTTATTTTTTATTTATATATACAAGAGTTCTTACATTCTTGTACAGCCACTAGTACACATAGCTTTTCGGGCAAGTCCTTAATCCTATGTTCCCTGGAATACGACCCCCGCGAAGAATCGTTTAACAACCAGGTACCCATTTTACTGTTGGGTTAAACAGAGGCTACAATTAAGGATTTGCGCCCAGTAAATCCTTCCCCGTCAGGATACGAACCCGGGACAAAGCGCTTGCGGAACGCCAGGCGAGCGTCTTGCCACTACGCCACGGAGACTGCTATTGTGGACATACTTCTTGTTACAGTGTTGTTGTAGTTCTGGTGTGGGGTGTAGAGGTAGCTGTGACTCTGGTTTCTAATTACCCAAGAGTAATTACAGGATGAGAGCTACTCTCATGGTGTCCCATCTTCCCATTACTCTTTGTCATATAACACTTTGAAACCATCAAAGTTTCATATGCCACAAGCAAACACCTGCCTTTGAGGCAAACACTAGAAGTGAGGAATGCCTGCTTAGAAAAACTGACAAAATGCTGATGCTAAAATGAATGCCAAGTGTGATTTTGTGCATGATTACACTTATTCATTCACACCAGTGAGATAGTAGACAGTAGGAAGCAAAATAAAACAAAAAGATATATCTAAACCAAATGCCAAACTTGACCACAACAAACATGCATTTGGTAGACAAATGTGAAATGATTATTGCGGCAGAAGAATGCGTCTGTAATCGAGTGAAATTATAAAATAAATTATTCTACCATGTAACTGGTGTCACTAATTGGAGGTCTGACAGCTGAGTGGGCAGCGCTTCGGATTCGTATTCCTGAGGTTCCGGGTTCGATTCCTAGTGGAGGTGGAAACAAATGGGCAGAGTTTCTTCGACCCTGATGCCTGTGTTACTTAGCAGTAAATAGGTACCTGGGAGTTAGACAGCTGCTCCGGGCTGCTTCCTGGGGATGTGTAACAAAAAGGAGGCCTGATTGAGGAACGGGCCGTGGGGACGCTAAGCCCCAAAATCATCTCAAGATAACCTCAAGATGCTGAATGTGAATAACATGTACATGATGAAAACTGGACTGCAAAAAAGAACTAGAAATTTTGTGGTGGTGCTGTTCCTCAATTACTGACAAAATAACTAAACCAACATCAAATTTGTCTGACTAAGCCAGGATTATCCCAACTATGGTTATTGTTTGAAATAATTGGTATGCAATTGAGGATTAAGACAGTAAAAGTTATTCTTACCAGTTGGTGCACTGACAGGACTTCCTCTGTCCTTTCTGGTTTTCTTCATCGTGTCTGCCTCTTCCTCTGAACTGAAGAAGGGGGGATTGCACATTGTGAAGTCGTACAAGTAAGTGCTACATTCCTCATCTTTCAACTGACCTGCAAGGTGTATCATATAACTTGCAATGTAGGGATTTCAAAACAAATTTATTCTTCTCCAAATACGTAAGCTTCGACTTCGACTATCGTGAAAACAGTATCTGCGTGGTAAGTGCTCGAGGGACAGAAAAAGCATACAAGTAAGCAAAAATCTAGCTTTGATGGCACTTGAAAACACCTTTCTGAGAAGTAGACTTGGTTGCTCCTTAAGGCAAGATTCTATTAACATCAGAATGTACACAGAAAAGTGCATTACACAAAACTCAAAAGCCAATCAAAGTACAACTTGGAACCCCGGGAGACCACCAAGCCGTGCCCCAAGCTAACTACATCACCACCATGGTAGTGGTAACTCTCACAGGCTGCGCACATTTCTAGACATTTATGCTATATTAGTCTTCAAGTTTCATTTAAAATTGTATGTATGTTATCAATTTTTCTTCTTTGTCAATATATTTATCTCTCTGTCAACAATTCTTGTTTAAATTGATGTCTTAAACCTTAAAGTGCAGTTATTATAATATTGAGACTGCCTGGGTAATGTGGTTATCATACATTGATTTGAGTTATTATTACCCAGTTTGTATACCAGTGACGTAAGTATGGTTATAATACATGTATATGGGTGTGATGGGGTTAACTCAAGACCCTTCCTTTACCTCAGGCTCCTGTCTTCTCCCACAGCTAAGTTCTTACTGCCTTGTCTCTTTTTTACCAATCTCATGTTCCTTTTTATTAAATCATTCCCCCTCTGCTAAAACACACTTGGAATCATTTTTGGCCAGTTACTGAGGAGTCTCTCCCAGAAATCGAGCATTGAATGTAATGAAACACCTGCTTGATGGGGTTCGGGGAGTTCTTCTATTGCCCAAGCCCGGCCCGAGGCCAGGCTTGACTTGTGAGAGTTTGGTCCACCAGACTGTTGCTTGGAGTGGCCCGCAGGCCCACATACCCACCACAGCCCGGCCCGAGGCCAGGCTTGACTTGTGAGAGTTTGGTCCACCAGGCTGTTGCTTGGAGCGGCCCGCAGGCCCACATACCCACCACAGCCCGGCCCGAGGCCAGGCTTGACTTGTGAGAGTTTGGTCCACCAGACTGTTGCTTGGAGCGGCCCGCAGGCCCACATACCCACCACAGCCCGGCCCGAGGCCAGCTTGACTTGTGAGAGTTTGGTCCACCAGGCTGTTGCTTGGAGCGGCCCGCAGGCCCACATACCCACCACAGCCCGGCCCGAGGCCAGGCTTGACTTGTGAGAGTTGGTCCACCAGACTGTTGCTTGGAGCGGCCCGCAGGCCCACATATCCACCAAAGCCTGGATGGTCTGGCATTTCTTAGAGAAAATTATCTAGTTTTCTCTTGAAGATGTCCACGGTCGTTCCGGCAATATTTCTTATGCTCACTGGAAGGATGTTGAACAACCTATTTCTAGTCTGCTCCCCTTCCTTTCAAGAGCCCCTTATTACCTTTTTTTTTCAGTGGGATGTTTGGGGGTTAACACTATCGGTCACCGGGCAGGCGCGTGATCAACTTAGGGGTCATGTACCGAGCGTGCGGGTAAGCGCGCGGTGACACCTAAATGTGTATACTCGTTTCAGCTTTCTCACCTTAATTCTCGTGCTACGTTGCTCATTTTGGTATCATTGTGTTCGCAATTAAATTCCCTACAGGTGTGTATAAATATAATGTCCAAAAGCCTGGCATGACTCCCAACAGCAAAGCCTAAAGTCGGCAAAAGATACCCATGAGCGCACAAAATCAGTAAAATGTGCATACTCGTTCCATTTTTCTCACCTTAATTCTTGTGCTACGTTGCTCGTTTTGGTATCATTGTGTTCGCAATTAAAGTTCTTACAGATGTGTATGAATATAATGTACAAAAGTTTGGAGTGCCTCCCCGCAGAAAAGCCTAAAGTTACCCGTGAACGAGCACCAATTTGTACACTGCAACCTAATGTGTATACTCGTTCAGTTTGATAACATCAATTTTCGTGTTACGTCTTTCATTTTGGTATCAAATTGTTCGCAATAAAAAGGCGCATATTTTAAAACTAGTCCCATAATAATAGAACAATAACTGGAATTTTAACAAATATTTTAATTCTGGAAGCTCATCATCACAAAATTATTTATATCTTTCTAGTGTTCTGACATAAATTCTTGTGTTACATCTTTCATTTTGGTATCAAATCGTTCGCGACGTAAAGGCACGCATTTTAAAACTAGTCCCAACATAATAGCACAATAAATAGATTTTTAACAAATATTTTAAAATTTTGACCAAAACCTATTTATAATCATATAAGTGTTTGGACATCAAGTTTCATGTTACATCTTTCATTTTGGTATCAAATTGTGCGCATTCTAAAGGCGCTTATTTTGATACTATTCCTAGGTCGATTGGATAAAAAATGAATTTTATACAAATATTTTTTTTAGTGGACGCAAGTCTGGTCCAAAGTTAGGATTCAAGAGAAAAATAATGGATGCGAGTCCGGTCCAGAGTTACAGATAGTGCTAAGTGTTGGTGGCTCCTGAGTGTAGTGGGCAGCTTACTGGGACGAGGAGAGACCTGGGCCACCAGATGGTGCAGATCAGGGACATTAAGTTTGATCCCTAAACTCCCTTCATCACAGAATCAGACCAGACTATACTAGTACATAAGCCCCAAGAAGATACTATGGACCCATCAGAAAAGGGAATTTCATTACTGTCAACACTTAGTTTTTAATGGCATTGCTGGAAAGAGCAATATTTTTCTTATTAGAATTTATTTATATACAAGAAATACCTATTATCTAGGAGAGCCCCTGGTAGCTCCGTAAAGTTATTTCACCGAGAATGCTTCATGCAAATAAATAACATCAGATATGAGTTCTGTTTTGACTACTGGACACCAGAGCCAAGAGCTGGCCTTCACCTCTGAGGAGACGGCCAGGTCACCGGTTTTGCTTCGATGAATGCCTTGTTAGCTAACCCTGTTTCCATAATCCCTGTTCCAGGGCTCATATTTCCAGAGGTTGTCTGCAGTCTAATCAAATCTAGCCAGCCTATGGGCTACCCTTGGGTCCATGATATTCACAGGTGTGCTGCATTGGCCACAATCATTTCCAACATGTTTTGGGCTGATATTCACTCCCAGGGGTTTTGGCATTCTAAGAGGGTTCATACATTGCCTTGGGCCATGTCTCCAGGCCTGGATTCTTTCCGTCCAAGTGCATGCCACCTCTCTTTCTCCCCAAGTCTCATTTTTGTTTTGTGTGGTTAACTTCAGAGAGCCACTGGGAGCGCCCCCAGAAACCTACTGTTGAATGTAATTAAAAACCTCTTTCTGGATGAGCCTCTGTAGCTACCCGACTCTCTCTCTATGAGGTTAATTGGTTCATCGGTGGGATGGTCATCACCTCCACAACTGATCAAGGAAGATGGCTGTGTGCAGAAGCCAGGGCACCTGGTTGTGGCATTCACTACTGTGGTTTCATGCTAAATATGATTTTTTTTTGTCTGTGTAAATCATTTGCAGAGTAGTTCGATGGTTTTAAGGCTTCAGTCTTTAACCCTCCAGCTGTCTATAAAGCTTTCCTGACTTTCTAGATGCTTTCCCTGTGTTGTGGTGAAATGTTACTCTCTGCACCTCTGTGAGGGGGGCCTGGTTTTGGCTCTGGTACTGAATGGGGCAAACAGAACTCCTGCATCTTATGTTACCCATTTGCTTGGAGCAATCTCGGCAAGATAGCTTCAGGAAGCCGCCAGGACTCGTCCAGAAACAGGCATTGAATTTAATGAAATGCTGAGTTTTTTGGCTATATTATAACCTTTGGCAGGGACAGTGATGAGCAAATAATATCTCAATGAAGAGGGTAAATATAAACTGTGATGTAAGCACAAAACTGACAGCTGAAATGTCTCGAGAATTACACACTTTCGATGATATCTCTCTATACCACAATCGCATTTATGTTGGCAGATGGGGTTAAGATGAAGAGAAGCCTATAACAGTACAAGTCTAAACATGCATAGCTCTAATCACTCGTACACTGACCGTTACCAAATTCTACATGACTCTGAGAGTTGAGTGCGGCTGTCTGGGCTTTTCGTGCTTCGCAGTTCTGCAGCGACTCGCTCACTTCAGCTTTTTTTCGTAATTTGCACTTTAACGTCCACCTTTTCACCTCTTCATCATTTATCAAATTCTTGAAAAAAATATTGCTTTCAACCTGAAAATATAAAGGTGTATAACCTTTGAATAACAAGAATATGTAACTATTTTAACAAAAATGTTCACTATAATTTGATACTGTATAATAAACTGATACCAAGATAATGACAAATATTAACATTCAAATGCCGAATGTTTTGAAAAAAAAAATTCCGATTGGCCTTCCATAACTGTACCAGGTGTGTGAGACCTGCACCGACCTACTGAGAACCATGACCAGACTCTGGGGTCTGTGAGACCTGCACCGACCTACTGAGAACCATGACCAGACTCTGGGGTCTGTGAGACCTGCACCGACCTACTGAGAACCATGACCAGACTCTGGGGTCTGTGAGACCTGCACCGACCTACTGAGAACCACGACCAGACTCTGGGGTCTGTGAGACCTGCACCGACCTACTGAGAACCATGACCAGACTCTGGGGTCTGTGAGACCTGCACCGACCTACTGAGAACCATGACCAGACTCTGGGGTCTGTGAGACCTGCACCGACCTACTGAGAACCATGACCAGACTCTGGGGTCTGTGAGACCTGCACCGACCTACTGAGAACCATGACCAGACTCTGGGGTCTGTGAGACCTGCACCGACCTACTGAGAACCATGACCAGACTCTGGGGTCTGTGAGACCTGCACCGACCTACTGAGAACCATGACCAGACTCTGGGGTCTGTGAGACCTGCACCGACCTACTGAGAACCATGACCAGACTCTGGGGTCTGTGAGACCTGCACCGACCTACTGAGAACCATGACCAGACTCTGGGGTCTGTGAGACCTGCACCGACCTACTGAGAACCATGACCAGACTCTGGGGTCTGTGAGACCTGCACCGACCTACTGAGAACCATGACCAGACTCTGGGGTCTGTGAGACCTGCACCGACCTACTGAGAACCACGACCAGACTCTGGGGTCTGTGAGACCTGCACCGACCTACTGAGAACCATGACCAGACTCTGGGGTCTGTGAGACCTGCACCGACCTACTGAGAACCATGACCAGACTCTGGGGTCTTTGGTGAAGTTTTCATGCTTGTAAACTGTTTAATACATGTAACCAAAGCCGTCAAAGATTGAGGAAAGATGTACACGTTCGTAAGTGCTTGCGTAACTGCTTCGTGAATCTGGCCCCAAGGGATACCTAATTCTAAAAAGATATGACTATTTCTAAGGATCAAATAAAATAAATCTGACCTTCTTCAAAAGAATCTTTGCCTGAAGATTGTTATTTTGCACATTTGTGTGGGCACTTTGGTAGCTATGTTCGTCACTTTCTGTGCCCAGTAAACACCAACCAAAGTGCTGGGCTCCTAACAATGGGTAAACACATGCTGCTCCAACACCTGTAAATACAAAAGACAAATTATAACAGGAAGCAAAAAGTGCAATTATTTATGGCAAGATATATAATGGTCTCCACGCATATTGAGTGGAGACTTTATTTACACCAAGAGCTGAATTTGTGGGCCCCCATCTCTTCAACTAGATGAAAGAACCTAATGGCGAGGATGGCAATTCTAAGGAGAAGCACACTTTGAAGGTGAATAATTTTAAAATATATCCTTGAGGAATATTAACTGTGAACAATTGCATGGCTATGAAATAATTCATTCATTGTATAATTTACTGTGTGAATGTCTAGCCACAATAGTCTTCATCTGGCCATAGTTTGATCTCGTATATCTTGTACTAGGAGGGATACCTGGCAGTGCCCGGGTCCCTTCTCTTGTCCTTCCCACTCCCAACACTCCCACTCCCCCTTCCCTTTCTTCCCCACTCCCCCTTCCCACCATCCTCCCCACCCTTGCTTTTTTTCCCCACATCTTCCCCCCATCCTTCCCCCCTCTCATCCTCCCCACTCACCCTTCTTCCCATCCCACTCACTTACCCCCAGTTCCCTTTCATAAAAAGTAGGGCAGAGAGGGATAACATAGGCATGAATGATTAGTGTGATTAGAATTGCTAGATCATGTTGACCAGACCACACACTAGAAGGTGAAGACACGACGACGTTTCGGTCCATCCTGGACCATTCTCAAGTCGATTCATTCATCGCCTGCTAGATCATATATACATAATACAACCACAACGCACAAGACTCCACCATGCAGGCTTCATGTTTACATACCAATGTCAATGCCCAAGACACAGTGCTCCGAGTTGTAGTGTGCCGCATGTGTCAGGAGGTCTTCGATCCACAAAAGGTAATTGAGCCTCAGGGGAAGTGTCGGCACCAGTCGATCATCGGGAATACTAACCTATGAGTAATTTCCATAGAATATGGTTAGAAATTTTAAATTACATAAGAGGTCAAGACTTAAGATAAAGTACCCAAAACCACTAAAAGCTAAATTATTCGGGTTAAAGCCCCATTTGTAGCTGCTCTAGCTTGTGGCTCTGTCCTCCCTCAAGATGCTAAGATCATGTTTAGACACTGGCCGACCCTTCTACCCACAGGGACAATTATCACTTCAAAACCTGTCTGGTTCACAACTGGGAGGAAACCATTTGGAGGTCACAGATCAATGCCCTGTGAATTTCCTGAATGAACCTGAATTCCTGAATTCATTTTCCTGAATGAACCTCCTCACTATGACACCAAAGAAGTTCTCCAAAATGCTCAGCATCCCTCTAAATTATGTTTGACAACAATGAATTGCCAAACCACAATCTGAATAAATGCTCTGGGTATGATTCAAGGCCTAAAACAAATCAAACAAAGCCCACTTTATACCTGGCCTCCTAAATGAGGCAAGTTCAGTGTTTACAGCCCTAACTGAAATTTACACAGGGATTATTATGAAAGTGAAATGCAGTATGGTTACCGTGTAAGGGCAGTATGGTTACCATATAGGGGTAGTATGGTTACCATATAGGGGCACGAGCTTGTTTCTACGCGTCCTTACTAGAGGAGGAGATTAAATATAACAATCTCTATGAGAATTAGAAGTCCTCTTTAGAGGATGGCATACTCAACATCATCATACCAAGTCATCAGGACATACTTGATAGAGCTTGTACTTTGTACTGCAAGTTTGTATCGTACTGGTTCGAATGCAGGCGATGAGTCACAATAACGTAGCTGAAGTATGTTGACCAGACCACACACTAGAAAATGAAGGGACGACGACGTTTCGGTCCGTCCTGGACCAAAACGTCGTCGTCCCTTCATTTTCTAGTGTGTGGACTGGTTCGAATCTTCGTACTGGTCAGAGACCGGGCCACAGGGACGTTAATCCCCAGAACCAATAATATGTAGCCAACAGATACATGCTTTTCAAGCAATTAAGGATGTTCTTCCATCTTCATTTGGCTCATGCTTAGTTTGATCCTTCATTGTCTCTCACTCTGGTGTTGTACTTTTCATTTTCCACTTGCTTCCATGTTGTTCCATCACTAGATAACATCATCTTTATAGCCGTTTTTCTTCTTGCTTTGATATTGAGTAATAGAGCTGGAGAATGTCACGCTCATAGGACACAGTTGGGATCTCTGTTCCACAAACCATTTTGGGGCCTGACAGCTGAGTGGACAGCACTTCGGATTCGTAGTCCTGAGGTTCCGGGTTCGATCCCTGGTGGAGGCGGAAACAAATGGGCAGAGTTTCTTTGACCCTGATGCCCCTGTTACCTAGCAGTAAAATAGGTACCTGGGTGTTAGTCAGCTGTCACGGGCTGCTTCCTGTAGTGTAACAAAAAGGAAGCCTGGTTGAGGACCGGGCCGTGGGGGACGCTAAGCCCCGAAATCATCTCAAGATTGCTTCTGGACATTTGTCTTGCTTTCCTGGTAAAAATGATGCTTTATCATTCTGTCAAGGTCCCTTGGTTTGTGTGTCAAGGGAATCATGATACTCTTTGTCCCGTCACTGCTGTCTCACGGTATCTGCGGGCTACTAGAGGTGCAGCCTTCACTCCTCATTTATGAAACCATGCACTATGCTTATATGCACGACAGCTAGGCCATCCCAATTTCTCATCCTGGTGGTTTTGATTTTTTTTCCTCCATGCACGATAACTCACTTTTAGCACGGTATAAAGGAAGGGAGCCACCAAGGGAGCCTTGCCCAGAAATAAAGCATGGTGTGTAATGAAATGCCCTTTTCTGGGTGGCATCTCAAATCCTTGATTCCTGTGTTTCTAGGGTCGTAGAAGTGAGCCCGACTCAAGTGTTGTGTGGCAATTCAGTGTTGTCAAACATCATTTAGAGGGATGGTAAGCATTTTGAAGTGCTTCTGGAGGTTATAGGTAGCCTCTTCCCTTAGTTGTGTGACTGATCTCTAATCTCCAAATGCTCCCTTCTCAAAAGGAATATGACAAATATTTATTGGAATTTTTCCCATTGAGTAGAAAGGTACTCTAATGCATAATGTATGTTGAAGGTTCAAAAAAAGCATGTTGAACCCCAGGGGTAGGCTCAACCTCCAGAAGGAAAATGGGGAATATATGGGTCGACATGCATGGCAAAAGCTTGAAAGACTAAGCTATAGGATGTATTTCACTTGTGCACCACAACAGCAGGCAGGAAGGGGGGGGGGGGCTGCAGAGGCTACCCCTCACCCATCCGAGGGCAGCGCACAAGACTGACCCCCTCCCCTCACCATATCAAGGCAGTATGGGAGGCGGGAGGGGATGGAAGACTATGCTAAGAGAGGTTTGGCTGTAGTTAATACTGTATTGTATTATATTGTATTCCCTATTATGAACATTAAAATATTTTTCTGCTAGAAAATGGTTAAAATGTTTAAGGTTTCATTATACCGAAATCTGAACTTTTGACGATGCTCTGTAACATATCAGAAAGAAAGATGAATCAATTTATATCTGAATTTTTTTTTTTTTGTAAACTCAAGAATTTAACATGATGAAAAACATACCTTAAGACCAAAATCTTGGTCCAGAAGGCACGTTGTAAGAGCACGTACAGCTTTCGGATTCTTGAAGTCCAAGTGAACTTTGCCACCAAGATCATAGGTACGTATTTTCGAAATTCAGGATAGTTGAGAGCAAGCTTTTGAAACTGGGCGGAGTGCGGTAGGGATTTCGTTGATGCATAAATTTATTGAGTTTTGACGAAACAAATTTCTTGTCTGAAAAGAAGACCTGACTTCAGTTGCTACAATAGGGTAAGAGGATGGGGGTTGATGGAACAGATGAAAAAGGGTATGGGACGGGGGTTGCTGGAACGGCTGAAAAATTTACCAAGTTTATTAATCATAAAAGTCACACGGATCCTCTTCTTGGAGCCGGTCGGCCGAGCGGACAGCACGCTGGACGTGTGATCCTGTGGTCCTGGGTTCGATCCCAGGCGCCGGCGAGAAACAATGGGCAGAGTTTCTTTCACCCTATGCCCCTGTTACCTAGCAGTAAAATAGGTACCTGGGTGTTAGTCAGCTGTCACGGGCTGTTTCCTGGGGGTGGAGGCCTGGTCGAGGACTGGGCCGCGGGGACACTAAAAGCCCCAAAATCATCTCAAGATAACCTCAAGATAACCTCCCTACTTCATACGTTACAAATAGTACTACAAATAGTACGTTACAAATGTAGTACAAATCAGTACTACAAGATAAATGCAAATTATACACACACCTCAAACACAAGGGTAACCACATGGGGCTGGTACCACATTTTTTAATTGACAGGACTCGGCATAGCGTGTGCATTACGTTTATTAATAGACGCAGGAAATGGGACAATACACTACCAAGGAATAACTTCTCACTCACTGGATGGACGAGGGTACTTAAGTACACTCACAAGTTATTGTGTAGCGAGGTGGGTACCTCACGAACACACACCACAAACCCTGTGTGTGTATAAAGTCCTCGTGGGGGTCTTACAACGTAGGCCTTCTCTGTCCTCATAGGGTTCAGAGGCACTACTCACACGAAAACGTGCGTGGAAACTTCACACACACTCAAGGCATAATCATTTACTAAAGCTCAATCTAATATATTTGAAAGACTTACAAAATGAAAATACAAATAATACAAACTGGTAAAACAAAGAGAAAACATTTAGATTAATAATAAAAAATACTGTACTAGACTTTATATACAGTCTTTTAAAGTTTCTCAGGTGTTGTCAGGAGTCTGACAAGTATTTCCATTCTCCCCATTCTACAATACTGGGGATGCCCTCTCCCTCTTCCTGAAGCTTTCAGACACCCTATACAAGGGCTACGCCCCGGCTTACACCGTCAGCTCTCACAGCGGATCCTCCTTCGACCTCAGCGACAATCTATTTTCAACAGCTGTTGGTATGTCACAGCTGGATGATTTTCCTGCATCATGGGAGACTGGCAGGCAAGCGCCTCATGCCATTGATGGCCATACAATTCCTCTGGTATAGTTACTCTTCCTCAAGCCTCGATGTTCTATGTGGACTGCAAATCTGTGATCTTCTTCCATGCCTCCCTACAGTCCTCGATTTCCCTCAGTGGGAAATATTCAATCTAAGATAATGTGGTATTGGGGGTACCTGACTGGGCACCTTACCTTCCGTGGATACCCTCCCACTCTGAGATAAGTGGGAATGTCACTGTGGATGTGGCAGATCCTTAGTTCATGCTTCCGGGCCCCCATGAGGTGCATCCGGTGGAACCCCAGGAATCTTTCCCAAAGCTTGGTCAGGCTTGTGCAGCCTTGTGGCATATGCAGCTCCTGCTTCAGCTGCATTCCACCCAGCTTACACGCATTGGTACTTTTGTCTTCCCTATCCCTAAGGTCAAGCATCAGGACTATTGTCTCAACTCTTGTATCACTCTGCAACAAATTGAGCATACAAAACTGCACACTGCTCAAGCACATCTCGGCAGCGACTTACATTGCATTCAAGACTGTTGCCTCACATTTTCCATTGTCAGCAGCCATGGCCTAGAGAGAGACTTGCATTACAATCACCCTGTGCCTCGTGTATCAAGGCACAAGGCCTTTCCTTACGATGTTTCAAGCTCAACAAACCACAATATATCAGGGCACTTGGTGGCTGAGTGACAAACTCAGGACTCGTATCCTGGAGATCGTAATCCTGGGGAACCGGGTTTCGATCCCCGGCGATGGCAGAAAACAAATGGGCAGTTCCTTCACCCTAATGCCCCTGCTACCTAGCAATAAATAGGTACCTGGAGCTAGACTTTTTTTTCATTCTACTCTTAATTTTATGTTTATTTTATGATTTACCAAATAAATCACTTTTATTTATGATTTTAACATAGGGGATACCATCTTCTTGAGATTCTCGAGATGATTTCGGGGCTTTAGTGTCCCCGCGGCCCGGTCCTCGACCAGGCCTCCACCCCCAGGAAGCAGCCCGTGACAGCTGACTAACACCCAGGTACCTATTTTACTGCTAGGTAACAGGGCATAGGGTGAAAGAAACTCTGCCCTTGTTTCTTGCCGGCGCCTGGGATCGAACCCAGGACCACAGGATCACAAGTCCAGTGTGCTGTCCGCTCGGCCGACCGGCTACCATGATTTTAAATTTTTCCCACATCTTGCCCAAACGCTGTGCGTATTAGTGCGTTTAGGCATAGTATGTACTAGCTTTATCTAGTATCCAATAATCTGTAATTCATTTTGTATGTACAGTATGTACTTTTAATTAAATACATTATTATTATTTTATTATTACACAGAGCAAAAACACTACTAACAAGACTGCATCGACGAGAAACCCGTAGAGCCTCGATGAGGGTTCGTACCTATGCACCGAGTGTTCCCCGCACCACGCTCTAGATGACTAGACCAGAACATTTTTATTATTATTTTATTATTAATACTATCTAGTCATCTAAAGCGTGCATGTGTGCGAACACCCTCCGCATAGGTTCGAATCCTCATGGTTCAAATGGGGGATAAATATATCTTGTGGAAACTTAGTACCCAAATGAGACAGAGACGTTAGAAAGAATTTTTCCCGGTGTCACAGTAGTTAACAGATGGAATGCATTAGGAAGTGATGTGGTGGAGGCTGACTCTATACACAGTTTTAAATGTAGATATGATAGAGCCCAGTAGGCTCAGGAATCTGTACACCAGTTGATTGACAGTTCAGACGCGGGATCAAAGAGCCAGAGCTCAACCCTCCGTAAGGACAACTAGGAAAGTACAGGAGTCGTGTCTGGCGTACCTTGGTGTCAACAAAGTTGGCATTGTATATTGACACAGATGCCACACCACATAACCATACAACAACATAACCACACAATTCAGCCAAATAATATAACCACACAACAATATAACCCACACAATATAACCAAATAATATAACCACACAATATACACAATATAACCAAACAATATAACCACAAAACATAACCCAACAATATAACCACACAACAATATAACCAAAAGTTACTGCACGAAAATAAACAAAGCTACCAACTTACTGGAGGTCATGTTGGAGAAGTTCAGATCTACCTCAAGAGAGCTGCAAACGTCGCCTACTTTAAGATACGGTGTTTTAAAGTTAAGGGAACCTCCGACAAGCCGCTGGCTTCCTGTCCTCGCCCTGAGGTCAATAGGTAGGGTTAGTTGAGATAAGAGTTTGAGCTGGAAGTTGGACATGCGTCGTAGTGCTTTCAGGTCTTGGTAAGGCTTTAATAGGGTGTTAACGTGACGTTGGTGGCTGAGGTAAGGGCCGCCGCGTTACTAGACGGGTTTTGGAGTTGAATTTGAGGCTTGTGGGTGAGATTTGAATGTTATTTTGAAGTTTATTCAGCTGCCTGGCCAGGAACAACACACAAGAGTCATGCTCCAAACGTTTGTTTGTTGACACTGGCGTCACATCGTACACAAGACGATTCGTCAACGGATCTTGAGCTCTACCTAATAAATAAATAAATAAATAAATGTTTATTTAGGTAAGGTACATACATACAAGAGATTTTACAAAGATTTATGGATTTATAGATAGAGCTAGTACATGCAATGCCTAAAGCCACTATTGTGGCAATGCCTAAAGCCACTACCTAACTTAACCTAGTTCAACCCAACCTAACCTAACTTAACTGAGCCCAATACAGCTAAAGTTAAGCTAATACCTCCGAACATAATAATGTATATACAATTTTAATGAACAAAAACGAGCTTGTGCCTACTATTTTTTGTTAAACTACCATTCAAGCTGTCATTGCAATCAATCTGAGCTACCTATGTGCTTTCATATACCTACAATTTTCTCTCATCTTTTTTTTCTTGCTATGTAACTGTTATCATTTTTATAAATTTTGCTAGTATTAACCTACTTAAAATTTTCTTAGATTAAGGACCTGCCCGAAACGCTGCGCGTACTAGTGGCTTTACAAGAATGTAATTACTATGCTATGTATCTTCACAAACCCAATGTACCTTCTTGTATATATATAAATAATAAATAAATAAATAAATAAATAAATAAATAAATAAATAAATAAATAAATAAATAAATAAATAAATAAATAAATAAATAAATAAATAAATCTTAATCGAATCGCTTCGTGTACGAAAGAACCGTGCCCCATCTGGGCGGTCGTTCTCCGGCCACGACCTTCAAAGAAAATGAGAAAATGACAACTGTAGAGGGGGAGACTTTGAATTTCATATAAAGGCCGGAGAGTCTTTGTCTTCGTCAATCTGCTGCGTTCTTGAGTTGATAGCGGTGATGCCTTACGAGTAAGGTCTTACATTTCTCAATATTAAAGGCATTTGCCAGCCTTCCGACCATTTGTGAAGTTTATGTAGATCTCTTTGCAAGGCCTCAATATAATTTTCACTTCCTACTTTACCATAAATCTTATTTGAATATGTAGTTTGTAACATTTTATGTAAGGCATTGATGTATACGACAAAAAAAGGATTGGCCCCAATATGGAACCCCAACATGGAACCTCCCTCATTACATTTCTTTAATGAGATTCATTCACATTTAGAAGAACCTTTTGTTTTCTTTGTTCTATCCATTCTAGTATTCTAGTACCTAGTCATTCCTGGTTTGCATTATTAACCCTGTGGCCCTCAATCGTTCCTGATACGAGAGTTTTTATTTATTTATTTATTTATAAATATTCAAGAAGTTACATTGGGTTACATATAGTCGCAACATGGTTTACAAATGGCCACTTGTAAACCTCTATCATGTCACCTAACTCTTCGCCTTTCCAGTGAATGCAACTTAAGCTTTGTTAATCTTTCTTCTTAGGAAAGATTTCTAATTTGGGGAATTAACTTAGTCATCCTACGCTGGACACGTTCAAGTGAATTTATATCCATTCTATAATATGGCGACCAAAACTGAACTGCATAATCTAAATGGGGCCTAACCAGAGCACTTTATAGCTGAAGAACCACACCAGGTGTCTTGTTACTTACGCTGCGATTAATAAATCCCAGTGTCCTATTTGCCTTATTACGAACATTCATGCATTGATCCTTTTGTTTTAAATTCTTACTGATCATAACTCCCAGATTCCGACTTCGCAATCTCAACACCATCTAGCTCGTATCTTGTAACTCTATCATCATTACCTAGCCTCAGAACTTTACATTATCAGCATTAAACTGCATCTGCCAATCCTTTGACCATTTCAAAACCCTATTTAGATCAACTTGAAGTGATAGTGAGTCCTCTAGTTTTTTTTTTTTAGTTTAGTCATTTATTATGCACCCCATACCCATCTTGTGGGCGGTAGTGGAAAGGGTTACAGAGGCACATAATGGGCTCAGGGACTGAACCCCACAACTCTTCCGTATCAACCTCGCTACCGATTTTTGTATCATCGGCAAATTTGCAAATATGTTTACCTGAGAGCCACTAACACTAGCGGCCTCGACGAGGACAAGAAGCCGACGGCTTGTCGAAGGTCCCCTTATTTGCCTTGGTGATCTTTTCCAGCTGTACTTTAAAAGTTAACAGAGTTTTGGCATTACGGCTTTGGCGGGTAGGCGGTTCCATGGGTTAATAACCCCGTGGGTGAAAAAGCATCTCCAGTTCTCAGTCCTACAGTGTGGCTTGTTGAGCTTGACACCGTTGCTCCTTGTTTGTGTTATATCTGACCTTCTGAAGAAATTGTCCGGACAACCTCTCATTCTTATTGGCCTTGCCTACTTCACTATTTGACTTGATATATGATGAGTTATTGGCTACGACTCCTCCCTCTGGCATTCACTTAGTAACCATTCCACTTCTGGTAGTCGCCTTAGTATACATAGCTTAGTTAACTTCTGTGACTCATTTAACCCATAATTAACTAAGACTATTATTGTTTACTTAAGGATTAAATTTACACTTCACAAATGTGTGCAGTGTGATTGACAAATGTTCAACCAATCATCGGGAAGAATGGACGATTGTGAGTTACATAAAAGTAACTAGGCTATAAATAGTTGTAATTAATAATAATTGTAAATATTAATTAATACTAAATAATATTATTTATAAATTAGTCCCAATTCAATGCGAGTTTTCTTCCAAGCACAGAAACTTGTAAATATAAATACAAGATATAGATAGATCGATAAATAATAGACAACTTTCAAATATTGCTCCAATAATGGCGAGAGGGAAACACTAGACAGTATACGTTAAATTTGAAATTAATAATGGATGAATGGTAATAAATTGGTGTATGTTTGTATGTATACCAAACAAAGTCCATTTAATGGCAGAATTTAGCCATTTTGTGTAAAACTTTTATATCTCATATTATTATTATAACAGTAATGGAAAAAAGTCATAGTTTGTATATACAAGAGATGAAACAGAGAGCCATGAGCTAGAGCGATGTGCTGAGTCCATAAGAGGCGGAGCTTCCTGAGATACCTTCCTGTGATTGGCTGTTGCGGGGGATACCCAACACTCTTTTATGAATAAAATTTAAACTAAGAAATAGGTCCTTGTGCTCAACAACAAGGTTGTTGTGAAAAAGAACAACAATTTCTGTTTTGCACCTGACAGAAATCTCCATCTAACTGAATAATTTACTGGAATAAGAGGGCAGAGCAGAGTATCATTATTTGTGTCAAGGCAACCCCCCATAATGACGTCACAAGTTAGGTAGCCAACCCATGTTTATATATCATCTGGTATATCCTGCAATATTTAATTATCACTTTATTAACACTTTAAATAATTAACACTTCACTTTTTTGGGTAAATTAAAGTTAAAGCAGAATTCCATAAGCAGGACTGGTGGGCTGAACTAAGCTAGATGATTTACTAAGTGGATGGCACTGTAGGTGATCCCTTCCTGTGATTGGCTGTTGTGGGGAGCTTATAACGCTTATATGAATATGCAAAATAAAAAAATACGTTCTTTTGCTCAATAACCTTGTTGTTGTACAAAAGAACAACAATTTCTGTTTTATACAAGACAGAAATTTTCCATCTAACTGAATAATGTAGACCAATAAGAGGGCGGAGGCATTGTATCGCCGATATTATTTTGTGNCATTGCATTATAACAGTAAACAAAAGGTAACGTCTCACAGCACACTGTAGAAAATTCTGTAATGCTACCTCTCATATTTCTCCTGAACATGATTATTTAAGACCCTGACCTTAGTATGGTGGATAATAAATGCTATTAGAGTAGTGTACAAACGTGCGCACAACAGTGTGGTTTACAAACTTTGAGTTGATGTAGCCACTTCTTAACCATAGTCCAAGCAGCTTGAACCGAGTAAACTGTCATTAGACTTCGAGGCATCATTAACACGAGCGGTTTATTGGTTACCATCTCTTTTTTACTTCTCACTTGGTCTAGCTGTAGGGCAGAGTCGTACGTCCAAGCCACACCCCACCTGCATGACACAACACACACATGACAAATTATCCAAGACACACCCCACCTGCATGACACAACACACACATGACAAATTATCCAAGCCACACCCCACCTGCACGACACAACACACACATGACAAATTATCCAAGCCACACCCCACCTGCATGACACAACACACACATGACAAATTATCCAAGCCACACCCCACCTGCATGACACAACACACACATGACAAATTATCCAAGCCACACCCCACCTGCATGACACAACACACACATGACAAATTATCCAAGCCACACCCCACCTGCATGACACAACACACACATGACAAATTATCCAAGCCACACCCCACCTGCACGACACAACACACACACATAGACTGGGAAGCATATGAAGCTAAAACAGAAGATTTCTGGACCTGTAAATTTGTAGACCTCATCCTGGAAACATTCTTGTATCAACATGTTAAACAAGCTACGAGGATGAGGGAAGGTGACGTTCCCTCCATGCTAGATTTGATATTTACCAGGAAGGAGGAAGAAATATTTGACATTCAGTACCTTCCTCCCTTGGGTAAAAGTGACCATGTCTTTTTGAGGATAAAGTATGCAATGCGTTATAATCTGGAAGAAAATATGATGGTCGATGCAATTGAAAAACCTGACTTTAGGAGAGGACATTATGGCAACCTTAGAAAATTTTTTAGGGAGTATAATTGGACAGACTTGTTGCTAGGCAAGGAAGTGAATGAGATGTATGTCAAGTTTTGTGAAATATATGATAAAGGCACAAAAAAATTTATACCAAAACAGAGAAGCAGAACTAGGAAACAGGATTGGTTCGACAGAAAGTGCGAGAGGGCCAGAGACCAAAAGACGCAAAAATGGAATCAATACAGGAAGAGGCCAAACCCCCAATCATACCAGCGATACAAAGATGCGAGAAACAACTACACGGCAGTGAGGAGAGAGGCAGAAAGAAATTTTGAAAAAGGGATTGCAGACAAATGTAAAACAGAACCAGGTCTATTCTATAAATTCATAAACAACAAATTGCAGGTAAAGGATAATATTCAGAGGTTGAAAATGGGAAATAGATTCACGGAAAATGAAAAGGAAATGTGTGAAACATTAAACGAAAAGTTCCAAAGTGTGTTTGTACAAAATGAAATCTTCAGGGAACCAGATACAATAAGAATTCCAGAGAACAACATAGAGCACATAGAGGTGTCTAGAGACGAAGTGGAAAAAATGCTCAAAGAGCTAAATAAGAACAAAGCAGTTGGTCCAGATGGAGTTTCACCATGGGTTCTGAGAGAATGTGCACCTGAGCTCAGCATCCCTCTTCAACTGATCTTTCAGGCATCCCTGTTTACAGGAGTTGTAGCTGATGTGTGGAAAAAGGCTAACATAGTTCCAATTTACAAGAGTGGAAGCAGGGAAGACCCCCTTAATTATAGACCGGTATCATTGACAAGTGTAATAGTCAAAATATTGGAAAAAATAATTAAAACTAAATGGGTAGCACACCTGGAGAGAAATGATATAATATCAGACAGACAGTAGGGTTTTCGATCTGGTAGATCCTGTGTATGAATTTACTCAGTTTTTATGATCGAGCAACAGAGATATTACAGGAAAGAGATGGTTGGGCTGACTGCATCTATCTGGACCTAAAAAAGGCTTTCGACAGAGTTCCACATAAGAGGTTGTTCTGGAAACTGGAAAATATTGGAGGAGTGACAGGTACGCTTCTAACATGGATGAAAAACTTTCTGACTGATAGAAAAATGAGGGCTGTGATCAGAGGCAATGTATCGGACTGGAGAAATGTCACAAGTGGAGTACCACAGGGTTCAGTTCTTGCACCAGTGATGTTTATTGTCTACATAAATGATCTACCAGTTGGTATACAGAATTATATGAACATGTTTGCTGATGATGCTAAGATAATAGGAAGGATAAGAAATTTAGATGATTGTCATGCCCTTCAAGAAGACCTGGATAAAATAAGTATATGGAGCACCACTTGGCAAATGGAATTTAATGTTAATAAATGTCATGTTATGGAATGTGGAATAGGAGAACATAGACCCCACACAACCTATATATTATGTGAGAAATCTTTAAAGAACTCTGATAAAGAAAGAGATCTAGGGGTGGTTCTAGATAGAAAACTATCACCTGAAGACCACATAAAGAATATTGTGCAAGGAGCCTATGCTATGCTTTCTAACTTCAGAATTGCTTTTAAATACATGGATGGGGATATACTAAAGAAATTGTTCATGACTTTTGTTAGGCCAAAGCTAGAATATGCAGCTGTTGTTTGGTGCCCATATCTTAAGAAGCACATCAACAAACTGGAAAAGGTGCAAAGACATGCTACTAAGTGGCTCCCAGAACTGAAGGGTAAGAGCTACGAGGAAAGGTTAGAAGCATTAAATATGCCAACAAAAATAGAAGACAGAAGAAAAAGAGGTGATATGATCACTACATACAAAATAGTAACAGGAATTGATAAAATCGACAGGAAAGATTCCTGAGACCTGGAACTTCAAGAACAAGAGGTCATAGATATAAACTGGCTAAACACAGATGCCGAAGAAATATAAGAAAATTCACTTTCGCAAACAGAGTGGTAGACGGTTGGAACAAGTTGGGGGAGAAGGTGGTGGAGGCCAAGACCGTCAGTAGTTTCAAAGCGTTATATGACAAAGAGTGCTGGGAAGACGGGGACACCACGAGCGTAGCTCTCATCCTGTAACTACACTTAGGTATTACACTTAGGTAATTACACTTTCANATTGTGACTCCTCATCTCCTGCATATAATGAACTATTATCCCATTTGTTCCAATGATGCGTGTTGGGTATCCTTCCTGGCCAGTGTGTCCATACCAACTGTAGTTTGACAGATGTTTGTTTTATTTGCTCTTTTGTTTTTCATTATTATTGAAAATTTCTGTTATTCTCGTTAATACATATCCTGTCCATCCCCTTCACTTCAACTTTAGAATGTAGTTGTATTTTGTATGGCAACATACAATCCATAACCTTTGTACATTTGCTGAATCACATTACTACCCTGAATGAACTGTCGTGAACTGACATATTGAACAGGAAAAATAGAATACTTATGGTACTGAAATGCTAAGAATGTTTTGTTTAATTATTCATGCTATGTATATTAGAAACAGCCTTCTGAATAGACTGAATGGTACAGTATACTCAAACACCATTATTCATGTGTATAAAGTGGATGTAAACATACAGGAAATGTGACATACACAATTGTATGTATACATAATTTATATAAACATGTATATGCCTATGTGTATGTATTTTATGTGTGTGTGTATATATAGTAATGTTGCATATACAGTATGCACAGATTCCATAAAATCATATTAAATTAGAGGAGTTACCGCTATCCGGTGCAACGGATAAATTTCAGATAGAATTTCCCACGATAGTTTTCTTCAAACAAAAAAATACAAAATTATAACATTTCAGATGAATAAACATGTTTTGTGTTATTTGTACTTATAAAAACACATTGTGGCAAACATTTAAAACATACAGGGCAAGAGTTAATGCGCAGAAGAGTTAACTGCTCGTTGTGTCTTAGAGGAAATGCGTTGTTTACAACTGAAAACTCGCACCCCAAAAGTGACTCGAACCTATACTGCCAGCACTGCTGGCGTACAGGATCCCTTAACCGCTCGACCAACACGACCGGACAAAAGTCACTTCTTTTGTCACTTCTGGGGTGTGAGTTTTCAGTTGCATATAGTCCTGGGGACCATTCAGGCTTGTTCGCAGTTGTGTTTACGGTATACTGTGCATTATAATCTATCTGATGTCTTGTATAAACATACCATTTTAATTATATATATTGGAAATATTTATAGTACCAGCTTGAGTCTTGTCCTGTGATATGTTGGCCTTGTATTCAGCCGCTCCTCACTGCTTCAATACTACTAGTAATTTATATATATATATATATTATATATATTTTTCTCTTTAGACAAGATGAGAAACACGAGAATTCCTTAACATTCATTTAGTGTGCACTGGAAGGAGAAAGGTTCTGATGGAGTGTAGCAAGTTAACTCTGTAGTACCAAGATAATTCTCACTTTGTAAACTATTTACAGTATTTGGTACTCCTTTTTCTATGTTATTTTTTTTAATGAAGATGAGTGTGGAAAAGTTTCTCTAATGTTAGTTAGTGATGAATTAAAATATGCAAGTATTTATTAGATCCAGTTAAGCTTGCTTTTTAACATAATCATAAGTATTGAATAACGTGGTAACTTGTTTCATGGTGTTCACTCGTACGATAACAAACCACACTAGAAAGTGAAGAGACGACAACGTCTCGGTCGACTTGATAATGGTTCAATCCCCTTGATAATGGTCCAGGACGGACCGAAACGTCGTCGTCGTCTCTTGAATTTCTAGTGTGTGGTTTGGTCAACATTTTTCAGCCACGTTATTGTGACTCTTCATCTACAACCCTCACTACGTTGTGATAAATGTAGTGCTGCGTGGCCATTGTGTTAGCATGGGAATGTTTTCGGTGTTAACAACCAAAAGTTTTACAAGGAAACCGTGTTTAATTTACCATTGTTAATGGCTTTCAGGAAATCTAATAAATGACTATTTTGGCTGAGAGTGCTTATATGATTCTTACAACTATCTATGTGTAAATTATGAGGTAATAGATGATGAAACAATTATTTGTTTTGAGGTAATGTTGAGGCCGCACAATGGGATTGAAACTGCGTCTCGGGACTCCTCAGGATGTGGGTTTGATCCTGTGTATGTCCTCGGTATTTTTTAATAGGTACATCACCTTATCCAGAATTAAACGTGCAAATGTTTGTTTTATCATGAAGCGGGGTTTTTGTGATTAAGTACTTGAGATATATTGTACTTTCTGCTAGATTTCATACTGTTATTCATCATTAATGTATTTTCCTACTGCTGTATATTGTATTTTCAGTAATTTATATTAACACAAACGTCTCTTCCCTTTCAAATAACTTTAGCAAGATTAAAAGGTGTGCACTCGAGGTTTACAGCCTGAGAGCTACTGAATTGAATAAAGTGATGAATGATTGTTGGTTATGCCAAGTTGATGCATGGCTTTACAAATGCAAAATTTGTGATACTTAACTAGCATTTTTTGCCAGCATTAACTAGCACGATGCCAGTATTAACTTGTTTATACTATAGGGAGGCAACACTGCCAAACATCTGTGCATTTACACATGAATATTATGCTTAGTTTTGTACCATATGTGTATAACTGTGTAAATGGTGTCAAGATGAGGAATTATAAGGTTTGTAGTGCTGAATCCTGGTAATTCAACATGTAAAAATGTTCATATGTTTTATATTGTGCCAAAATGCATTTTCTTTAATAAATAGTTTTTTTTAACCTTGATATTTTTGTCAGTGGGGTGATTTACCATCATTTTCTTGTAGTGACTGAGATAATGAGTTATATTTGGAGCTGTACAAAGAATTCAGCGTCTGTCACATTAGACGCTGCACCAGGATTGACAACCAAGGCGCAACTCCATAGTCTCCCGAGACTGAAGGATGCCTACTACTACAAAGAATTGTTGGGTCGGAATGCTAAACTGGTGTTCGGTGTCACAAAGTGATAGAAGAATGGAAGGAATTTATTTATTTATTTATTTATTTATATACAAGAAGGTACATTGGGTTTGTGAGAATACATAGCATAGTATTTACAATCTTTTTATTGGTGGGAAGAGCAAGTGACAACATAACATAGATATAGTGATTGCAACCTTAAGGTTTAAGGAAGACACGCACGAGGGCAGAATAATATATGCAATGAGATTAGGTCAAATGAAGACAAATTTTTTTTTTTTTTTTTTTTTTTTTTTTTTTTTTTTTTTTTTTGAGGATGGTAGAAAGAGAGACTGGATATATTAAACAGATGTATAAAATGGGAAAATGTTTACATCTACAGGGTTAGTGCTAGTCTAGCAGTCCAAACAATTATTACAATAAGAAAATTATCAAAAGAAGCTGCCAAGCCGGGGAAAACTGCTACACCATTTATGTCACAAGATGTTTAAAAGAGACTATATATACAGCCCATCCAACTGTTTTAGTAGTGCTCATAGTAACAATGAGGACCATAGTATATATTCCGACGTACAGTAGAGCGAAATTAGAAAGTAGAACTTTGAACTATTGAGTTGGACCAGAACTTGATAGTTCCGGTCCGGTCCAACTAGAAAACGTTTTTGCTCATGTTTCTTTGACAAACTAAACTAATAAATATCCTAACCTTCCTAGGCCTAATATACAATATATGAGAGCTAATATAGTACATGTGTGTGCTATACTAAGCCTAGGAATATTTAAGTGTGTTTTAGCTTCATTTATTTTAAAAGAATTCCTTACTAGTTAGTATACAACCAAAAGCTAAGAATATGAATTCCAACTATTAACGATCATGACAATAGGTACTGTCTAAACAGGAGGATAGGTTGATATATAACATGGTGTCAGTATGAGGACAGAAGGGTACAAGGTGAACGATGTCAAAGGTATCCGATTCACCAAGGATTCTAATGAACAAACAACTATGACATTAGGAGTGCAAGACACTCGATCATCCTGAAAATCAAGACAATCTACAAGGAGGTGCATGGCTGTAAGTAGGACAATGCAATTTAGATATGGGAGCAGAATGTCATTCCATTAAGTGGCCTTGAGTTACGCAGGTGTGACTGACACGCTACATAGGCAAAGCTGTTTCCCATTGCTTAGTATTATAGTAGGAGGAAGGTCAAGTTTAGGAGCACGTAATTTATTATCTTTAATGCCAGCCCAATGGTCATGGATTGCAACATGAATGCACAGGTAGAAAGTTTAATGGTAAATCTCTAGGAAATGCCACAGGCATGAATAACCTCCATGGTGGTGGCATCTGTGAATTCATCCGGGGTAACTCAAAATATGGCTGAGAACCGAGAAAATTTTACTGTCTTGTATCTGCCAGAGATAAAAAATGGCACATATTAAATTTCGACCACCACAGGATGTAAAGGGTTAAAAGACTTAGTCATGAGGGTAATGTGAGACTTTACCACAATGACAAATGAACGGTGATGTTGAGAAAGCAGCTGATGAGCATACAACATTGGATAAAGTTCTACCGTGAAGATGCTGGTCTCCAGGGGTAGGTAGCATATATATGTTCCATTGGGGGAAACAACAAGAGAAGCCAACACAGACTTTGACCCATCAGTGAAAAGAACTTGAGTGTGAGCGAGGAAAAAATGTTAAAGGAAAAGGCTTTTTCAAAACAATGGGGGAAGTACTGTACTGTATCTGCTTTCACCATGTGGGTAAGGGTCCTGCAAAATTTCACAAGTGGGGTTAGGGGTGGGGGGAACACCCTCATTTGCTCCATGGGGACCAAGTGTGCACAACACGAGGAGAGGTGTCGCCAACGTGAACCCAGAGAATAATGCAAATGAGCCACCTATGCAGGAAATAAAAGGCAGTGAGAGGGAACAGAGGGAACTTCTTGGGAACTTCCCTCCCAAGAAGCAGTAGTCATAGCATGGTACAAGCAAAAAGTGGGAATGTTGCAAGGACCTTGAGTAACAAAGGCAGGAACGATTACGGCAATCCTGAAGAGACAGGATGCCGGTTTCAATATACAAGCTCTGATCAGGGAAAGGATACAAAGCACCAGAGCCAAGGCATAATACAGAAACAAATGGCCCCTGCAGAACCTAAGTTCGAAGGATGACCAACACTTACCTAGTAAAATTGGAACCTGAAGGATAATGGTGACTGGAGGAGCAGTGTTAACACTGAGGAGCTGTGAAGCTGATCTGAGATGTTTACATTTTAGATGCTGTTTCCTGTTTTGTTTCACTCTACATTTCTGGTGTCTTATTTCTTGGTTAGGGTTATAGTGAATCTTCTGCTCGCTGTGAGGATGCCAGGTTTAGGTCTGATCCCTGGTAGGCTTTTTAATAACCACACAAGGGTCTGGTATGACTTGCTAGCAACAGCCATCCACCTTGGAGCCACCCCAGAAATGGTATACTGTATTGTATTATCCGTTCTCTGTATCTCCCTTCCCCATCTTCTAAACTCTCTTGTTGATTTTAATCTTCCTTTTAGACTTAGCAGAGTTGTTAATCATTCAAAGTGATTTATAACAAGACATTCTCTCTGGGAGCAATTCTCTTATTAAACCCCCCTTGCCTGCCATTCACAACCCTTTATCCTCTCTTAATCCCTGCATGTATTGATTTTTCTGGTTATGCTTCTACTATTTCCCTCTACCTGAATTGGCAGGTGCTGATGCAATAAGTCCTCCTAACAGAACGTCATATTTTGACGTATGCTCTTACCTAAGGCCAAAAATTGTCTTACTAGATAATGGTAGCGACTCACAAAATTGACATACTGCCCTGTTTTGGGTCCTCTGGTAGGTTAGGATAAGGGCACTTTAGTACGACAGTTTCTTGACGTTGAGAAACGTTAGAAGGACAGGCAGGCTGATGACCTCCATAAGAGAGGGACCTTCCTCATTATCTTCTCCCTCAATTCTTTACCTACCCCCCCTCTTTATCCCAGCAGTATTTTAACATGGTCTAATTTAGCAACTAAATAGTTTACAAGAAAATTTAATTTTCATCTATACTCAAAAATAAATGGATTAACGAGATTCCCACTGTCCGTATCTACTATCTAGTGAACCTACAGGCAGGGGAACGGGCCTGCATTAACGGGCTTTTGTTTTACATTATATGGTGTAGTCGTGTCAGTCAAATATATATTGATAATAATATGAGAGAAAGCTGCAGGAACACGCAAGCCATAGATCTCTGACCCGGCCAGGATTCGAACCCATGCTGTCCAGGATCACCCCTAAACGTACACAGTACCGTGACCACTGCACCAACGATTGTCTAATTGGTGCGGTTGTCACGGTACTGTGTACGTTTAGAGGTGATCCTGGACAGCATGGGTTTAATTCCTGCGGGAGGCCAGAAATGTTTGGGCAACGTTTTTTTTCGTGTGGTGAGTGTGTTGACCTAGCAGTAAGAGGTACCCAAGAATTAAGCAACTTGGTGGGGTGCACCCTGAGGAAGGTCACTACTTGTCCTAAAGGAAGCTATCATAAGCTAGGAAGGCTTCTTGTCCCTGATTATGGGAAAACCCTTATGAACAAATGCTTAGTTTAGGAAGGTAAGTGGAACTGTCTATTATAAAGGTCATTAAGAAAATAAACATGTGTATTACCCACATTTAATAAAATCCACATTTCAAAATATTTTATAAAGGTTATTGTTTCAAAAATATTTTCTATAAATCAATTAAATTTTATAAAAAAATTTCATTTTTTACAGATCTTCAATTCTGAATTTGTATATTTAGCAAGAAATATTACACTGTTGGTCTTAGGAGTTGGTTTCTCATGAACTGAAGAAGCTGGTTGAGGCCATCCTTGCCAGCTGTGCCATCTAAATAATAAGCCTCCATACTGACGAGTGCCCCCGACTGCTTCACTTGCAGGTTGCATCTTAGAATGCATTCAAGTCTTTCCACTTTACCCGTGTTTAACATCGGCTCCTCTCGGTCTTGGATTAATTTCGAGCTTTGTTGTGCATGCTTGTGAGGAGTTGTGGCTTGAGACTCGGTGTCTGGGCTGTTCACACGAAGGCAGGAAGCCTGGCAACTGGACGCAGAGTGCTCAGCCGACACACCATCGCCACATTCATTTGTCTTCGTATCCCTATCATAGTCTCCACCAAGTTGGTCTTCACTCACCATTTGTTCTTCCATATTTTCTACACAAGTTTCTTCCATTGTATCCGTTTTACTCGATATCGTACTATTTGCACTTTCGTCAACTAGTGAAATATTGCCTATCTCCTCATCTGTAAAGAAAAAATAACATTTACCAAGTGTAAATAAATTAATGTAGAATTAAGATAAAGTTACTTAAATTATTTCTTATCTACTTACTTTTTTCAAACTACAGTGTAACATTCCAAAATACAGCACTGATTGCAATTAAAAGGATCTTTCTCAAAATGGATCAATTAAATGGAAAATCCCAACAGAAGCGCACCAAAACCAGCAACTTTTGCAACCCTGATTCCAGCTATCTACACAGTCATTGTCTATGTCCAACTGATAAGTCAAATCTACTTCCTTGCTGCCAGATGCAACAATATCTGGCATCTAGCTGTATTATATCATTTAGCTCCAGTATTTTTTTATCTCATTCCATCAATGTTAATATTTATGATTTTCAGGAACATGTTCGCAATACTTATGCCCTCTACTTCCATTTTCTCTAATGACTTTGTTAGTTTGCTTTTTAGTACCATTTCATAGGCTTCTCTATCACCTTGCAGAATAAAAAAATTCTTCATTCCTATTCTCATTTAAATGTTTTGCTTCAAGGAAGTTCAGTTTCAGCTTCTCTGCCTTCCTTAGAAAAATCTCGATCTTAATGACCATAATTTACCATCCTCATCATTTTGTAACTTCCTGTGTGTGTAATTACCCAAGTGTAGTTACAGGATGAGAACTACACTTGTAGTGTCTCGTCTTCCCAGTACTCTGTCATATGATGCTTTGAAGATGCTTTGAAACTACTGACGGTTTTGGCTTCCACCACCACCTCACTTAACTCATTCCAATTGTCTACCGCTCTGTTTGCAGAAGTAAACCTTCTGATGTATTTTCAGGAGTTCCGATTCCTTAGTTTGAATCTATGTCCTCTTGTTCTTGAAGTTTTCAAATTAATTTTTGTTTTCAATTTTATAGATCCCTGTTACTATTTTGTATGTCATGATCATATCACATCTTTTTCTTCTATCTTCTAGCTTTGGTATATTTAACGCCTAACTTCATAGCTCTTATTTTTCAATTCAGGAAGCCATTTAATTGCGTGTTTTTGCACCTTTACTAGTTTCTTGAGATATGGGCATCATGCAACTGCTGCATATTCCAATTTTTATCTCACTGAAGACATGAATAATTTCTTTAATATTTTACCATCCATGTATTTAAAAGTGATTCTAAAGTTGGACAGTGTAGCATACACTCCTCGCACAATGTTCTTTGTGGTCCTCGGGCAACAGTTTTTCAGCCAGAGCCCATTTCCTCCTATTTCACCGTCGTAATGTGGCATTTGTTCACATTAAATTCCTTCGGCCAAGTGTTGCCCATACAATTATTTTGTCCAGGTCTATTTCAAGGGCATGATAATCGTCTTAAGTTTCTTATCTTCCCTAGCAGTTTGGCATCATCAGCAAACATGTTCATATAATTCTGCATTCCTTCTGGTAGATCGCTTATACAGACAATGAACATTACTGGTACTGGAACTGGACACCAGTAATGTGGTACTCCACTGGTAACACTTCTCCAGTCTGAAAGATTACCTCCGATTACTGTCCTCGTTTTACTGTCTTCTATAAAAATGTCAATTTATGTCAGACGTTTCTCTGTTACTCATGCAGCATGTTTCTGTTTCCAAAACAACTTCTTGTGTGGGACTCTGTTGAACACCTTTTTTTTTTTAGGTCCAGATAAATCCAGTCAACCTAACCATCTCTATCCTGTAAAATCCCTTTGGCTATCATAGAAACTTAATAGATTTTGTTACACAGGATCTTCCTGATTGAAAACTAGACTGACTGTCTATCTATTATATCATTTCTCTTATGGTAGTCTACCCATTTGGTTTTAGTTTGTTTTCCAAGTTTGTGACTACTACTATGCTTGTCAACAATACAGGTCTATAATTAAGTCTTCCCTGCTACCATTTTTTTATACTGGTTATCTTGAGAAGATTTCGGGGCTTAGCGTCTCCGCGGCCCGATCCTCGACCAGGCCTCTTTTTTTTTGTTACACACCCCCAGGAAGCAGCCCTTAACAGCTATCTCCCAGGTACCTATTTACTGCTAGGTAACAGGGGCATCAGGGTGAAAGAGACATTTTGCCCATTTGTCTCTGCCTCCACCAGGGATCGAACCTGGTACCTCAGGACTGTGAATGCGAAGCGCTGTCCCACTCAGCTGTCAGGCGCCCAGGCGCTGGAACTACGTTAGTCTTTTCCATATATCTGCCATACTTGTGTACACAAAGATGATTGAAAAATCAATTGAAGTGGAGTGCTGAGCTCAGATACATATTCACTCAAGGTGGTGGAGGCCAAGACCGTCAGTAGTTTCAAAGCGTTATATGACAAAGAGTGCTGGGAAGACGGGACACCACGAGCGTAGCTCTCATCCTGTAACTACACTTAGGTAATTACACTTAGGTAATTACTCAGAACCCAAGGTGAAACTCCATCTGGGCCAAGTGCTTTGTTCCTACTTAGCTCCTTGAGCTTTTTTTCCCATTTCATCTTGAGACACCTCTATGTACTTTCTTTAAGATTTATACTGTGTCCAGTTCTGTGAAGTGTGTGTAATTACAGGATGAGAGCTAGGCTCATGGTGTCCCATCTTCCCAGGACTCTTTGTCATATGATGCTTAGAAACGACCAACGGTTTTGGCTTCAACCACTTTCTCACTTAACTTGTTCCAACCATCTATCACTCTGTTTGCAAAAGAAAACTTTCTAATAATTTTATCTCCTAGTTTTGGCATATTTAAAGGCTCTAGCTTCTCTTCATAACTCTTGTTTTTCAGTTCTGGATGCCATTTTGCAGCATGCCTTTGCACCTTTTCCAGTTTATGTTTCTTGAGATATGGGCACCATTCAACTGCTGCATATTCCAATTTTGGTCTCACAAAAATCATGAACAGTTTTTCATCATTCATGTACTGTAATTAAAGAGAGTTTCTGAAGTTGGAAAGCCCAACATATGCTGTTCGCACAATGTCCTTCATGTGTTCCTCTGGTAAGTTGACTATCCAGAAGCATCCTGAGATTTCTTTCTTCGTTAGAGTTCTTTAAGTCATTTCCACATAATTTGTAGGTTATGTGGTCTATTTTCTCCAATTCCACATTCCATAATATTACATTTACTTACACTGAATTCCATTTGCCATACGGTGCTCCAAGCCCTTATTTTATCTAGGTCATTTAGAAGGGCATGACAAATGTCTCGGTTTCCGATCTTCCCTAGTAGCTTAGCATCATCAGTAAAAATGTTCATATAATTCTGTATGCCTTCTGGTAGACTGTTTATATAGATGATAAACATTTTTTTGTTTTGTTTTATATTCAAGAGTTCTTACCTTCTTGTTCAGCCACTAGCATGCATAGCATTTCAGGCACGTTCTTATTCCTAATATTCCCCGAATACGACCTGTCAAATCATAAAATCAATAAAATCATGGCTCTATCATAAAATCTAAGTAGATTTGATACACAGGATCTTCTTGCTCGAAAACCATATCTTGAGGTGCTTCCGGGGCTTAGCGTCCCTGCGGCCCGGTCGTCGACCAGGCCTCCTGTGTCTTTTACCATACTGTGTCTGTTATTACCTGTATGTCATTACTCTCCAGGTGTTCAACCCATTTGGCTTTAACTATTGCTTCTAGTGTTTTAACTACCATGCTGGTTAATTATATAACTACGACCCTCTATTATTTACAGGGTCGTATTTGCTACCATTTTTGTAGATTATTTTTGTGCGTGTTTGCTTTTTTCCATATACTGTATCTGTTAAGTTTCCGCTGCACAAAGATGTTCGGAATATCAACTGAAGTGGAATGCTCAGCTCGGTTGCACATTCTCTCAGTACTCAAGGTGAAACTTCATCTGGTCCAACTGCATTATTTCTTCCCTGCCCCTTGAGTAATTTTTCCACTTCATCTTGAGATACTTCTATCTATCTTCTTAAGATACAACTATCTATCGTGTTCTCTGGAATTGGCATTGTGTCTGGTTATATGAAAACCTCATTTTGCACACACTTTGGAACTGTTCATTTAATGTTTTTCAAATTTCTTTTTAATTTTCTGTAAATCTGTTCTTCATTCTCAATCTCTGGATTTTATCCTTTACGTGCAGCTTGATTTTGATGATGTGTAATTACCTAAGTGTAATTACCAAGTGTAATTACAGGATGAGAGCTACACTCATGGTGTCCCGTCTTCTCAGCACTCTTTGTCATATAACGCTTTGAAACTAATGACGGTCTTGGCCTCCGCCATATTCAGAGGTTGAAAATGGGAAACAGATTCACGGAAAATGAAAAATGAAATGTGTGAAACATTAAACAAAAAGTTCCAAAGTGTGTTTGTACAAAATGAAATCTTCAGGGAACCAGACACAATAATAATTCCAGAAAACAACATAGAGCACATAGAGGTGCCTAGAGACGAAGTGGAAAATATGCTCAAGGAGCTAAGAAAGAACAAAGCAGTTGGCCCAGATGGAGTTTCACCATGGGTTCTGAGAGAATGTGCACCTGAGCTCAGCATTCCACTTCACCTCATTTTTCAGGCATCCCTGTTTACAGGAGTTGTAGCAGACGTGTGGAAAAAGGCTAACATAGTTCCAATCTACAAAAAAAGAGGCAGCAGGGAAGACCTCCTCAATTATAGACCAGTATCATTGAAAAGTGTTATAGTCAAAATATTGGAAAAAATAATTAAAACTAAATGGGTAGAACACCTGGAGACAAACGCTATAATATCAGACAGACAGTATGGTTTTCTATCTGGAAGATCCTGTGTAACAAATTTACTCAGTTTCTGTGATCGAGCCACAGAGATTTTACAGGAAAGAGATGGTTGGGTTGACTGCATCTATCTGGACCTAAAAAAGGCTTTCAACAGTTCCACAACAACATAGGAATTTGTGTGTATGTGTGAGAATACTGGTAAGTGGTAAGCATATTCAATAATAAAGTTCAAGATTCATATTCAATAATAAAGAGCATGGGGTTTAACAGTGCAGTACTGAGAAAAAGAAAAACAAAGTGGAATATAACACTGCACACATCAAGGAGCCTTGCAGTAGCTACTTTTATAATGATTACATTTGAGACTGACTTGAGTGTGTACTCGAGACTGACCTGAGTGTATACTTGAGACTGACCTGAGTGTACTCGAGACTGACCTGAGTGTGTACTCGAGACTGACTGAGTGTGTACTCGAGACTGACCTGAGTGTACTCAGACTGACCTGAGTGTGTACTGACTGACTGAGTGTGTACTCAAGACTGACCTGAGTGTGTACTCGAGACTGACCTGAGTGTGTACTCGAGACTCACCTGAGTGTGTACTCACAGCTTTCCTTGTACCTTGCCTCTTCTTTCTTCTCTGATGCAGCCAAGTAGCTTTAAAGGCCTTCACATTCGCACTCACAAAATATTTGCTGCTTTTTAACACTCGAACTTTCACCTAAAAATCAGACAAGTCCCGGTTATTGCAAAGATCAAAATAATTAAGACATGGTTTCATTTTATGCAATCAAGGCGGTTTTTCCCAAATCTTCAATGCAAACATATATCACAGTGATATGCAAATATTATGAATGGCTCCCTCTCCTTCACTCTCATTTCCTCCTTCCCTCTCTCTCTCTCCTCCTCTACATTCTTTCCTGTTTCTTCTTCCCTAGCTCCTTATTTGTCTTTCCTTCTCTCCCTTTCTCACTCCTTCCCTACCCTACTCATTCCTTCCCTTACTCCCTTCTGAATTTCTTATTTACTTAGCAGTTCAGGTGTCTACTCTCTATGATCTTACCTGAATTTACCTGAGGACCACCATCTTTAGTGGCCTTAACAGGGACAGGTAGCTGGTAGATTGTCAAAGGCCCCCCTCCATTGTTCCTGAGTATTGTCTTGGGATTTATGGCTTTGGTGGGTAGGCAAATGATATGGATTTATTGGTGAAAATAAATTTTTGTGAAAGAGCATCTCTTGTTTTCTATCCAACATTGTAGCTTGTCGAGCTTGATGCTGGTGCCCTTTGTACGAGTTATATTGGACCTTTTAAGAAGTGGTCTCTGTTAATATCGTGTAATTTGTTCAGTATACTATTTTAAAAGTCTGGAGATTAGCCCTGTCATGTCTGGTTTTACAGTTCTGTTAGTCTTGAAGCCTTCAACTGCTCCTGGCATGAGAACTGACTTAATCCTGCAATGATTTTTTGTCATTGTGTTATCTTTCTTTTCCAAAGCAGATATATTCTTTTGAAGGTGAAATCTCTGTATCTTAGGATGTTCTCCTTGAGCCTGCAGACATGTGAGGCTAGGAGTACTGGTCATTAATTTTCTGCTGAACTTTTCTAACTTTATAAAAGATGAAAGTAACATTTGCATACAGTATATCCAATCTTGGGAGGACATATCCTTGGTTTAGAGATTTTGTGAATAGGAGTTAGTTCATCAGCCAATTCCTCTATTGTTCTGAATAGAAATCCATCCATACCTGGAGCATTTGATTCCTTAAATTTGTAAATACTCTTTCTGATTATTTCACATGTAATGGGAATATTTCTTAACTCATTCTCTTATGCTACTACCCTGGAAACACAAACCACAACTGTCTCTATTTTCCACTTGTTACAACTTGTAATAAAGTTGTTACATCTTGGCTTAACGTGTTTATGACGTATTAGAACGTTACAACTGGCTATATTGGTTGTTATAACTGGTTAGGTGGTGTTAAAACTTGTTCGAACATTGTACCAACATCGTAGTTTTGGTGTGTGTTTGGCGGGTGCTAATATCTGTGTGTGGGTGTTGAGATGCTTTTTTATCATTTTATAACTTGGTTAATCTAATCTTTCAAGGGTCTTACTGTCTATTGCCTTGTTTTTACTCCATATATAATACAATATTCCTCTATGTTCTGACAGAGGGCAGGTTGCCTAAGTTTTTGGTCCTGGCAATTAATTTTTCTGAGTGGGAGCCCATTGTGGCTACCTGATGCTATCTCACTTAGATAGCTTCCAACTTCTAGGTCACATCACCTATCGGGTTCTGTGTGGCTAACTGGGTACAGAGCCAGCTACTTCCCCTCATAGAGGGGGGGAGCCGGTCGGCCGAGCGGACAGCACACTTGGACTTGGGATCCTGTGTCCTGGTTCGATCCAGGTGCCGCGAGAAACAATGGGCAGAGTTCTTTCACCCTATGCCCCCTGTTACCTAGCAGTAAAATACACCTGGGTGTTAGTCAGCTGTCACGGGCTGCTTCCTGGGGGTGGAGGCCTGGTCGAGGACGGGCCGTGGGACACTAAAACCCCAAATCATCTCAGATAACCTCAAGATAGAGGCACAGAGACAAAAAGTTGACACTCCACCAGGAAAGCGTCCAAATAGTCAGCATACCAATACAGACAATGGCTGGGTTCAAAGAGACCAAAGCCTCAAAACACCAATGAACTTCCACAATGTAAAATAATTAAATCTTTCAAAACAGATGGCTCGTTAGCAATATTCTAGCCAGTTGGGAGGGAGGCAGAGCCCCAGTCTCCCAGTCCTCCAAGCCAGTTCTGTCGCAGATGAGGGACTGATTAGTTCTCCTGTCTAGGGCTCCCAGGTCATCAACAGCAGCGCAGGCCGAGCTGCTTCTAAGCTAAATGCTGGTCATCCTCGGACTTTGCCTGCGGGGGCAATTTGTTTGTTGCTGCTGCACATTTTAGCTACCTTCCTGTCCCTACCTTTCAAACACACTTCCTGTTCCCTGACACTGGCATACCAAATACAGAGGTGGTAGGGAGGCATTTTATTTTTTAAGATATTTAAAAATATCCTATCACTTGATCATAAATATTGTTATTGAACCAAGAAATCTCCCTCTCTAAAGTTATAAAAATACTACAGGGAAAAAAATAGAAAATATTTAAAATCAATAATTTCTCTACATTGCATTATAACAGTAAACAAAAGGTAACGTCTCACAGCACACTGTAGAAAATCTGTAATGCTACCTCTCATATTTCCTGTAACATGATTTATTTAAGACCCTGACCTTAGTATGGTGGATAATAAATGCTATTAGAGTAGTGTACAAACGTGCGCACAACAGGCCGTGGTATTGATATCAAACATTTTGTCAGGTTGTATGTTAGGCCACTTCTTAACCATAGTCCAAGCAGCTTGTACGAGTAAACCGTCATTAGACTTCGAGGCATCATTAACACGAGCGGTTTATTGGTTACCATCTCTTTTTACTTCTCACTTGGTCTAGCTGTAGGGCAGAGTCGTACGTCCAAGCCACACCCCACCTGCATGACACAACACACACATGACAAATTATCCAAGCCACACCCACCTGCATGACACCACACACACATGACAAATTATCCAGCCACACCCCACCTGCATGACACAACACACACATGACAAATTATCCAAGCCACACCCCACCTGCATGACACAACACACACACATGACAAATTATCCAAGCCACACCCCACCTGCATGACACAACACACACATGACAAATTATCCAAGCCACACCCCACCTGCATGACATAACACACACATGACAAATTATCCAAGCCACACCCCACCTGCATGACACAACACACACACATGACAAATTATCCAAGCCACACCCCACCTGCATGACACAACACACACATGACAAATTATCCAAGCCACACCCCACCTGCAGGACACAACACACACATGACAAATTATCCAAGCCACACCCCACCTGCACGACACAACACCACATGACAAATTATCCAAGCCACACCCCACCTGCATGACACAACACACACATGACAAATTATCCAAGCCACACCCCACCTGCATGACACAACACACACACATGACAAATTATCCAAGCCACACCCCACCTGCATGACACAACACACACATGACAAATTATCCAAGCCACACCCCACCTGCATGACATAACACACACATGACAAATTATCCAAGCCACACCCCACCTGCATGACACAACACACACACATGACAATTATCCAAGCCACACCCCACCTGCATGACACAACACACACATGACAAATTATCCAAGCCACACCCCACCTGCATGACACAACACACACATGACAAATTATCCAAGCCACACCCCACCTGCATGACACAACACACACACATGACAAATTATCCAAGCCACACCCCACCTGCATGACACAACACACACATGACAAATTATCCAAGCCACACCCCACCTGCATGACATACACACACATGACAAATTATCCAAGCCACACCCCACCTGCATGACACAACACACACACATGACAAATTATCCAAGCCACACCCCACCTGCATGACACAACACACACATGACAAATTATCCAAGCCACACCCCACCTGCAGGACACAACACACACATGACAAATTATCCAAGCCACACCCCACCTGCACGACACAACACACACATGACAAATTATCCAAGCCACACCCCACCTGCATGACACAACACACATGACAAATTATCCAAGCCACACCCCACCTGCATGACACAACACACACATGACAAATTATCCAAGCCACACCCCTCCTGCATGACACAACACACACACTTTCAAACTTCATTTCTTAATCAATTTTAATAGTGACGTAATTTCTGGTGTGTGTGTAATTACCACACTTAGGTAATTACACACACAAGAAATTACGTCCTTAATTAAAATTGATTAAGAAATTAAGTTTGAAATTACGTCAGTAATTTCAAAGCGTTATATGACAAAGAGTGCTGGGAAGACGGGACACCACGAGCATAGCTCTCATCCTGTAACTACACTTAGGTAATTACACACTTTTCAAACTTAACAATTCAAATTCAAATAAAATAAAATATTGTACAGTACTGTAATCTAATGCCTCATACTGATAATGCCATTCATACTTAATCTTATTTATTAATTACAGTAGTATTTATTCATATACAGGTAAGGTACATTGGGATGTGAGAGTACATGACATTGGTGTTCTTACAGTCTTGCAAAAGCCCCCCCCCCACACACACACAGCATTTTGGGCTATGGTTACATAAACTAATAAATAATAAAAATACAATTCAGCGTAATAGTTGTGTATGCTGAGGTAGCCTGTCATACACACACAACTGCACACCCACACACTTCTCTAATACACAAACTTTTACAGTATTTCATCAGCAAAATTTCCCCAGCTCTTTAGCATAATAAATTCTGAAATGCATACAAGGCCTGTAATAAATTTCTTAAAAAGGTCTCTCCTCAGTAGCTTCCTGAAGCTGTCTCACTGTCTCAGCCATACCTCTAGTCTACTGCCCACCATAACCAGAGACTGACTCGCTCCCAGAGGCCAGGCGAGCTTGGGAATCACATCTACACAAAACAGAGAAAAACCATAATAAAGCATCAGGGTTAAAGCTCTTCACTAGCACCTGGTCAAATATTAGTCCTATAATAATTGTCATTATGCTTACATTTACTGTAGTCTCAAAATATTTATTATAATTACCGATGGAATTTTCGGATACAATAATTCCTTGCCACAGTCTCAATCATAGTGTACAATAAGCAGCACTCACAAGGAACACTTAGAACGTGTTAATCACTTACACTGATAAACACTACCTGTGTATACAAATACAAAGGAAAAGCAGGAACCGAACTTGACGTTAACTCACCTCATGGTTCTCCCTTGGCAGAACTGTGTCACCACAGAGCACGATGGACTGGCCGCACTCAGTGCCCCTTGATTGGCTTTATGTTAGCCTTCGTCCCAATCAATGTTGTGAAGATTCTGTAACGTGTGTTTGATATAGTCAATTGGCTGCGAATATAATTTTTACATTAAACCTCTAAGAAAAGTATTGCATACATTAAACGTTTATCTCGGTATCGCACATCACATTGTGTTATTACAGCATTTAATAACTCGCCATTAGCAAGCAATTAAATATTTTTTGCATAAATACATACAGTGAGCAAGGTCTGCAGTAGAATGGAACCCTTGGTGGAGCAGAGACACTGACAAGAAGAAGAAATCTTCATATATATTTAAGACAGTACAGTTTGTGCACATGGCTTTTTCTCATGGGTGCAGAACCCTCACCGGAACTGGACACATCCTGACCATGTGTCGTTTCCTTCTCTGCTCACACGGTATGACATCTAGTGCCTCAAGAACGGGATGTGTCCTCTTTCACAAAGACCAAAATCTGGGTCATTCTACAGGACAAAGGTGAGCCTAGGGTTTGGGTTGATCAAAGATCAACCCAAACCCATGGAAAAATCAACCAGAAATTATAGGCACAAAAAGAAAGCAACTATTTAATGAAAATTCCATCCCCCAGTAAACATGTTTACTGGGGGATGGAATTTCATTAAAATAGTTGCTTTCTTTTGTGCCTATAATTTCTGGTTGATTTTTCCATGGGTTGGGTTGATCTTTGATCAACCCAAACCTAGGCTCACCTTTGTCCTGTAGAATGACCCAGATTTTGGTCTTTGTGAAAGAGGACACATCCCGTTCTTGAGGCACTAGATGTCATACCGTGTGAGCAGAGAAGGAAACGACACATGGTCAGGATGTGTCCAGTTCCGGTGAGGGTTCTGCACCCATGAGAAAAAGCCATGTGCACAAAACTGTACTGTCTTAAATATATATGAAGATTTCTTCTTCTTGTCAGTGTCTCTGCTCCACAAGGGTTCCATTCTACTGCAGACCTTGCTCACTGTATGTATTTATGCAAAAAAAATATTTAATTGCTTGCTAATGGCGAGTTATTAAATGCTGTAATAACACAATGTGATGTGCGATACCGAGATAAACGTTTAATGTATGCAATACTTTTCTTAGAGGTTTAATGTAAAAATGTATATTCGCAGCCAAATTGACTAATATCAAACACACGTTACAGAATCTTCACAACATTGATTGGGACGAAGGCTAACATAAAGCCAATCAAAGGGGCACTGAGTGCGGCCAGTCCATCGTGCTCTGTGGTGACACAGTTCTGCAAAGGAGAACCATGAGGTGAGTTAACGTCAAGTTCGGTTCCTGCTTTTCTTGTATTTGTATACACAGGTAGTGTTATATCAGTGTAAGTGATTAACACGTTCTAAGTGTTCCTTGTGAGTGCTGCTATTGTACACTATGATTGAGACTGTGGCAAGGAATTATTGTATCCGAAAATTCCATCGGTAATTATAATAAATATTTTGAGACTACAGTAAATGTAAGCATAATGACAATTATTTATAGGACTAAATATTTGACCAGGTGCTAGTGAAGAGCTTTAACCCTGATGCTTTATTATGGGTTTTCTCTGTTTGTGTAGATGTGATTCCCAAGCTCGCCTGGCCTCTGGGAGCGAGTCAGTCTCTGGTTATGGTGGGCAGTAGACTAGAGGTATGGCTGAGACAGTGAGACAGCTTCAGGAAGCTACTGAGGAGAGACCTTTTAAGAAATTTATTACAGCCTGTATGCATTTCAGAATTTATTATGCTAAAGAGCTGGGGAAATTTTGCTGATGAAAATACTGTAAAAGTTTGTGTATTAGAGAAGTGTGGGTGTGCAGTTGGTGTGTATGACAGGCTACCTCAGCATACAAACTATTACGCTGAATTGTATTTTATTATTTTATTAGTTATGTAACCAATAGCCCAAAATGCTGTGTGTGTGTGTGGGGGGGGGGGCTTTGCAAGACTGTAAGAACACCAATGTCATGTACTCTCACATCCCAATGTACCTTACCTGTATATGAATAAATACTACTGTAAATTAATAAATAAGATTAAGTATGAATGGCATTATCAGTATGAGGCATTAGATTACAGTACTGTACAATATTTATTTTATTTGAATTTGAATGTTAAGTTTGAAAAGTGTGTAATTACCTAAGTGTAGTTACAGGATGAGAGCTATGCTCGTGGTGTCCCGTCTTCCCAGCACTTCTTTGTCATATAACGCTTTGAAATTACTGACGTAATTTCAAACTTAATTTCTTAATCAATTTTAATTAAGGACGTAATTTCTTGTGTGTGTAATTACCTAAGTGTGGTAATTACACACACACCAGAAATTACGTCACTAATTAAAATTGATTAAGAAATGAAGTTTAAAGTGTGTGTGTTGTGTCATGCAGGAGGGGTGTGGCTTGGATAATTTGTCATGTGTGTGTTGTGTCATGCAGGTGGGNTGTCCTTCAAATGTGAAGATGACCAAACTTCAGTCGAAGGTCAACGGCTGTGGGTCAGAAGATGGAGGGCGAGACCAATCTGGTCCAGAGGCTCGCCTCCTGAAATAAGGTACATAATTTATCCTAAAATAAGGTACATAATTTATCCTGAAATAAGGTACATAATTTATCCTGAAATAAGGTACATAATTTATCCTGAAATAAGGTACATAATTTATCCTAAAATAAGGTACATAATTTATCCGAAATAAGGTACATAATTTACAAACAAGTGCCCTGTATTTCAACAGGAATACCCAAATGATGCGATGCTCAACAGTTAAGAAATCTTGACTCACTTTCTGAATCTGAACAGCCAATTCCCTCGTCGGAGACAGTGTGAGGACCTGGGTCTCGCGAACATTTATGTCCAGAATCTGAAGGATGGATATCGAGAACGTAGCCGTTTTACCAGTGCCAGATTGAGCCTGAGCTATAACATCACGTCCTTTATGACTGGACGAATAGCACGTTGTTGAATGGCCGACGGTTTCTCAAATCCTGCAAAGAATGAATATACAGTAATGTAATGTCATTTAAATTTTTTTTCAGAACACACAACAATGTTTAATTATTAAAATAATTGAATACCATTAAACTAAACTTTTGAAGCACTTCTACATCACTTCTAAAAATAAACACTCATATTTTTATCAAAATTAGAGTTGTGCAGACAAATTCTGGTCAATACTGATACCAAAGTATTTGCCAACAATACTACTAAGCCTAATACTTTCAGATGTTAGAACCTACAACATAATGCTTCTAATCGTCTCAAAGCTCGCTAACATTACTATAGTAACCCAGGTTTGTCGAGTAATGACGACTCGCTTCCCATTACGCTGGGTTACTTTCCCATTACGCTGGGTCACAAGTTGAAAATGACAGTATGCTTTACAAGAATTGGATACCGCTCTGCAGAGTACGGAGTTTGGAGTGTACAAATCGACAGTTCAAATTGACTCGAGACACATCTTGCATACTACGGTACCACTAATGCAAAATATGAAACGTTCCAATTTATTTATATGCAATAATATAATATAAAAATATTAATATAACCGAATTGCCCATAGGTAATTGAAGCAAATACTATATTTAAGTTTAAGTATACTCATCAGTTAAAACAGTCAGCAGACAGTCAACTTGACTAGAATGGTAACAAAGCCAGGTCATCAGAGGCATACCAGAGCGAGACAAAAATGGAAGCTGACAAGAAGTGGAAGGCAACTATCAGGGAAAGTGCCAAGCCATTACGACTATATGACACCGGGAAGGGGTCAGGATAAGGGTTTGAGATGGGACGGGGGGGGGGGGGGGAAGGAATGGTGCCCAACCACTTGTGGACTGTCTCGGGGGAGTGAACGCCGACCTGCACGAAGCGAGACCGTCGCTCTACCGTCCAGCCCAAGTGGTTGGGACAAGATACGGAACCGGTGATCAAATGTGAAAACTGCGAGAGAAAATAACCGTAGGAGAGCGAGTTTAATATCCGAGACAGAGGGCCCTGAAGCACAGCGATCCAGGCCCTCGGCTCGCAACAGAGGGACCCGGATTCAACCCCAAGGCACAACAAAAGCAAGCTTGACAAATTTCCTTTCACCTGATGCTTTTGTTCCCCCCCCCCCAACAGTAAAATTACACCCCGGAATCAGCTAAGAGTTGTAAACTACATCCTGAGGGAAGATCAGTAATTAGCACGGGGAGCCCTTTGATAAATACAGTACAATACAGCCTTTCTCGTCCTCGCGAGAATTAAAAGGGAAATAAAAATACGAGACCAACACAAACACGAACATTATGGCCTCTCGTGCATTATCTTACTGAATTTGACCACAAATTACACAAGGGTATACACTAGAATGAATCTTATCATTCAACACATTACAAATTTCTTCCAAAGTCTCCAGCCAAGACCTTGCCTGGCCTGACCTGGCTTGGCCAAGACCTTGCCTGGCTGACCTGGCTTGGCCAAGACCTTGCCTGGCCTGACCTGGCTTGGCCAAGACCTTGCCTGGCCTGGACCTGACTGGCCAAGACCTTGCCTGCCTGACCTGGCTTGGCCAAGACCTTGCCTGGCCTGGCTTGGCCAAGACCTTGCCTGGCTTTGCAGAATGAAATCAAGTACCAGCTTCCATTACCGAGTCTAAACACATGGTTGGCTCAAAATAGGCCCTGTCGGATGGGCCAGTAGGCCTACTGCACTGTTCCTCACTGGTCAAGTCCCGCTACATATCCTCCGCTAGCTGGCTCGCAACTCGTCATTACCAACTTGCTTTAAATTACAACTGGAAAAGGTAAATCCAGGTAAAAGATGCGTGAGAGAGCAGGCGACCTTGCGAGCCTCGACCAAGGTTACCTCCTCCACTTTCTACCCTCTATACCTCCTTCACCTTGCCCCTGCTTCTTCCTGCGGCTCTTAACACCATCTTCTCCACCTTCTGAAGCCTCTCACGCCAACACGAAGCTTCATAATGACAAAAATTTAACGAATCATCACAACTTTCTTCGCGCGAGGGGAACCACAACAAATGTCTGGACCGCTCTCTCGGGAGGAGACATTTTTACCGTAGGCGTAGATTCCTCTGAGCAGGTCCTCCCTGAGGCCCATGGAGTCGAAGGTGGGCACCACCTGCACCTCCTCGCTCGTCTCAAACTCGACATTGGAAAGATCTTCGGGAATAACGCGTCGCACTCGTCCTTCCGCCATGATGGCTGCTGTCACTCTGCTCGCTGGACACCACAACGCCGGAACGGAACGCAATATGAAAACTACCTCTAACTACAAGATTAGATTTAGATTTAGATTTTTTTATTGAGGTAAAGGTATATATATATATTGAAGATGAGTTATATACATAATGTTGGAATTTAAAGATAGAGGTAGTACATACAAATACCTAAAGCCACTAGTAAGCATAGCGCTTCGGGCAATAATAATTATTATTATTATTATTATTATTATTTCCTCACTTATGCCTTTCTTTATTGGACACAACTAAAACAATAAATAATTTACATTGGTGTTTTTTATAAAATATCAATCATTTGAGATACATTCCGTTTCTTCTTTAATCACAACAGGTCTAATGGTCCTATATGCTTTATAACCTGATAGTAGTTTATTTCATAACTTATTTAAATATGTTAACAAAGATTTACGCGTTGAATAAATATAAATCGCTAAATAACATAACATTTTAGCAATTAACGCATTTCAATCCAGATTTGCACGGGCGCGCGCTTCATACTGTTATGCTCCTGAACTAGAAAAGTTATCAGTGCATAGAGTGTGAAAAAGTTTGCCTGGCTTTGTCTATGGCCGCCAGCTGGGTTTAATATCACGAGTCGCTGCGGCGTGTATTAATGAGGGCGAGTGTGGGCGTGTGGGCGTGAGGGAGTTAAAGAGGAGAAGGAGGCAGCAGCAGCAAGCTTGCCTGCACCGGGACACAGGCACGGGGGAAACGGAACAAAATATGAAAGAAATGTTTTGAGCGATGGCAGTGAGCACTAACAAATTTCTACCGTGATTCTCGGCCACAAAGCGCGACTCTGGGGACTTCGTGTGAGGATGTCGAGGAGTGTGAGGCTCGGGGAGACCTTTCGGCGTGAGAATAAGTGGTAAAATGGGGCTCGGGAGTGCGGTAGAGGTGAAGAATGCCAGGTCTTGGAAGGGGAAGTGAAGCGGTCAGCATCCACGACGTTGAGATGAAGATGTCTCAAGATGTCTGAAGATGTCTGAGATCCATTAGAGGGGGAGATTTGTACCATGAAGAACAAGACGGAGGTGTCGAGCCCGGATGTGTGTGAGGATGAGCAAGGCAGGGCTGGAGGGGGGAGGGGGGTTGGGTGTGATGGAGAAGAGACCTCTCTCGCCCCACTCTCCCTCCTCCTCCCCTCCCTCGCCCCCAAGCAGTGCTGTCACCTCTCCCTCACAGACAAAGATTAAGTGCGAGAGTCCCGTGCCGCTTTTGGGGAGTCACGCGCCCTCGCCCCGGCCCCTAGGGTCGCCTCCGAGCACCGGCCCCGGGGCGGAGGTGAAGGGCAAGCCCGGGACCCCATACCCAGCAGCAGCGCCAAGGGGGCGGTGCCTCGACCGAGCGGCACCAGCGGCGAGGAAGCCAAAGTTGTTACGGGAACTACTGCGACTACCACCACCACCACGACTACCACTACCACCACTACCGGCGGCAGGTTAACGTTCTTCAAAGGTAAGACTCGGGTACCAGACACGATTATTCTTAAGCCGCGATCGTCTTGCATAATTGTTTTTGACGGGATGAATTTCTTTGAATGCAATATATGAATAGTTCTTAAATTTGTACATTTATTGCAAAAATTATGGAATGAATTGAGAAGGAAAATACTGTTCTATAAAATGGTGCAGGAATGTAGTAGGGCATATATGTAATAATTATTCTGAACCAGCTGGATTGTAATAGGTATGGGGTCTGCAGGATGCTGGAAGCAACAACCTTCTAGATCAAGTAATCACAAGACAAACCTGGCCCCAGGCTAGCCTTGTACAGGAATTACCGTGTACAGTACAGGAATTGCAAAAAAAATTGTCGTGTTAGCTATTATTCCATTAATTTGTTAATTCGTTAATTGAAATTGAAATTGAAATAAGTTTATTGATGTAAAATGCACACAAAGGGATGAGGTAGCTCAAGCTATTCTCACCCCGTTCAGTACATCGTGTTAATACATACATATAAACACATCACAAACAATAATCATATTACCAAACATTCTGAGAGATAAACATATACATTTCTTAGTTCGTTAATTAATATAATTAGTAATAATATTAACTAATAATGTTAATTAATTCGTTTCTCCAAGTGTTATTAAAATATTTACTCAGTTATTTAGTACAAAAGATGCTGGAGCCTACCTGGGCTGTCAGGTAATCCGGGTCTGTGTCGGGTCTTCCCATTGGTGTGTCACATGACACTTTGAAACTACTGACGGTTTTGGCATCCACCGCTATCTCTCAACTTGTTCCATCTACCACTCTGCAAAAGAAAGCATTCTGATATTTTTTCAGCATCTTTGTTTCCTCTACGACCTCTTGTTCTTGAGGTTATAGGTTTCAAGAATTTCTCTGTCAGTTTTGTCAATTACTGTTACTATTTTATATGTAGTGAACATATCTTCTCTTCTTCTAGCTTCGGCATATGTAATGCCTTTAGCTTCTCCTTGTAGCTCTTGTTTTTCAGTTCCGGAAATCATTCTGTAGCATTTTGTAAGTTTGAGCTTCGGCTCTATGGTCTTGCTGAACCATTGACGTGCTGCTTGAGATATGGGCACCATGCAACTGCTGCATATTCAGTTTTGGTCGTAGAAAAGTCGTGAACAGTTTCTTTAATATCTCACTGTTCATATATTGTATTTAAAAGCAATTTTGAAACTGGAAAGGGTAGCAAAGGCTACCTTTGCTATCTTACGCAGCTGCATCCAACAGCCTGGTTGACCAGTCCAGCAACCAGGCCTGGTCGTTGACTGGGCCACGGGTGCGCTAAGCCCTGAAAACACCTCAAGGTAACCTCAAGGTAAGGCTTCTCACCCAATAATCCTCATGAATTCCACAGGTGACTGACTACCTACTCCAGAACTACGCCCTAGATCTCTGTCAGAGTTCTTTAATGACTTTTCACATAACTTGTAAGTTGTGTGATCGACTTGAGAATGGTCCAGGACGGACCGAAATGTCGTCGTCCCTTCCTTTTCTAGTGTGTGGATTGGTCAACAAGTTGTGTGGTTTATTTTTTCATATTTGTTTATTTTTTGGTCAAATTTTTCATTATTCCACATTATGTGCATGTCTGTCCTTAGACATTGGTGTAAGCAAAAGGATAAAGTCATCAGTCACCAGTCGTTTAAGACTTGTTTATGTTCTCTGTGAACTAAAACGTGCTGAAGGTATATTAGGTTTATTACAAAGCTTAAGTCATGAATTGAAAGTGGAGACATTGTTTAAAATGCCACTGGAATAGACACTACATTCAATACCACTTGATATACCAGTATTAATACAAAATGACGTCTGGAGTTTTATCGTTAAACTATGATGCATGAAACAGCCCCAGTGAAAAAACCCTTCCCAACTCAGAAACTTTCAGATGCAACATAGCTAGGACCAGGAATGTGCTGAACAGATGCAGGATGAACCACACCCCTAGTGGGATTGCGAGGTGGTGTGCATGTTGCAAAGGCAGAGTAAATAAACACCCACAACTCTGATACCTGAAACAATGGGGTTAGCTGTAGGGGCATCTAATCGACCACGTCGCCACAACCTCACCTCAAAAACAAAAACATACCCTTAACCCCTGGACTGCACCAGCTGACATATTAAGGGGTGTGATGGTGTGCCAGCAGATATGTGATGATACTGTATATCATAAGATTCAAAACTTCCATGCATATAAGATGGGGGGGGGGCTCACATTTGCTTCCTCAGGCCTCCAGTAAACATCCCCCATCTTGAAAATATATATACATACAGTATATATACCCTGTATATATAATATTGCCACATAAATCCCTAGCATAGCAGAGGAAACTGCCTCTTCTATCTTACCTTCGTTATTCACCACTCTACATACCTCATAATACGACTGGTATGGCGTTCAACCCAGTCGCAGATGAATGTCTGGATATCTCCACCCAGTACACCCTCCACCCAGTACACCCTCCACCCAGCCCGAGAGCCCCCTCTAAAGGAATAGCCAGAGAAGGCAACTGAGGTGTCCAACCCAGAAATAGAACGGTGAGTAATGGGTTGCCACTTTCTGGGTGGCACCCCATTAGCTCCCCACACCCACCTTGTATATCCCGTCCTTCTCTTGTCATGCATAATTCATTTGGGCCGAACAGCGAGATGGATGCAAGCTCCAAGTGAGGCATATTACATGTTAATAGCTCATTACGAAGTTTGGTTTGACATTTTGAGAATCGGCAAACATTTCTGAGAGGGAGGTTGAGTGTTTTATGATTTTATTTTTCAGGTGATTTGCATAGGTTATCGTGTACTTCCTACCCATAGAGGGAATAAGATGAGGATAAAGGAGCTACTGAGGTGTTGCCCGGGAATGGGGGGAGGGTGTTTGTTTCATTTAATTTAATGCTCTAATCTTTATTTTCATTTTTTTCAGAGGGCAAATTCCTACTGGAGTTATCTCATCGAACAGATATGGGTGCTCCTGCTGGGTGGGTACCAGTGAAGAGCAAGACTTACTGGCCACCGCCATCATCTGCCACCACTACTACTACGCAGCATCCGTTGCGGCACGACACTCCCACTTCACAGTCTGGTGTGTGATACAGTAATCGCAACTCTACGTAAATTTTAGTCATGTCCATTACCATTAGAAAACTTGATATATGCTTTAAGAGGTATTTATTGCAATGTGTATGTCTGGTATGTTTTCTTGTTGTAGTTTAGCATACAGGTGATACCTTGAGAACTTCCTTTCTTTATTAATTTATGAACTGACTTGAAGCTTTTATCACTTGAACTTGAAAGGAGTAATTTTTAAAGCCTATAAATATAAAGCACCTAGAAAATGAAGTTATGATATAGCACATATAGGACGTATCTGCTTTGGAGAAAGTTCAACACCAGGTGACAAAAATCACCCCGGAGCTAAGTTGACTCTCATACCAGGAATGGTTGAGGGCCACAGGGCTATCAACACAGCAAACCAGGTATGACAGGGCTGATGTCATTGAAATTTTTGAAGTACTGAACAATTTGGAGGATGTTAATCTAGATCACTTAATTCAAAGATGAGATGTAACACAAACAAGGGGGCAACACCCTCGGGCTCAACAAGCCACAGTGTAGGACAGGAAACAGATGCTTTTTTAACCCACTGCGGCCCGGTCCTCGACCAGGCCTCCACCGCCAGGAAGCAGGCCGTGACAGCTGACTAACACCCAGGTACTTATTTTACTGCTCGGTAACAGGGGCATAGGGTGAAAGAAACTCTCCCCATTGTTTCTCGCCGGCGCCCGGGATCGAACCCGGGACCACAGGATCACAAGTCCAGTGTGCTGTCCGCTCGGCCGACTGGCTCCCATGGAACTGCCTATTCCCCTGCGTCTCTGTGAGGCGGGGCCAGGTTTTGGCTCGGGTCTCTGATAGGCAATGTGGACTCCTAGGATTGACGTCTCTTATGCCGCTACCTCGGTGAGCTAAGTTCAGAGATCCACCGAGACCGAACTAAAAGGAGGCGTTTCATTACATTAACCGCTTGTTTTCAGTCACCAGTTGTTGGATATCAACAGCTTTATCCTTCATAGAAAGAATAAATGTTAGCCTTGGCAATCATTTAAAATTAGAAAGTCAAAGGTAAGAAAGAGATAAGACATGAAGTAGAACTACTCCAGAAATACACTCCAGGTATGGTCCAGGTATTATTATTTTAATAAGGTTGGTCATCGTGGTACCAGTAAATAGTTGAAACATTATTTATATTATTCTTGCTTATTGAGGGTTGAAGTTATTATTAACTACAAGCATGATTATAAATTGTTGTTCTTAATTTAAAAATTCTGGCATATTTTATCCATGAAGTTGTTCTTTCAAGGAAGCACCACATATCTAGTATATTATTAATTTAATTTTTTAGTTTCAGACGACTGTTCATCGTTGAATTCTTCTCCTTGGACGGGTGAGCATCTGAGGAAGCAATTAACGCCACGACGTAACAAAGGCTTTGTGTTGCAGACAGCTTCATTTCACTGGCATGCATTGCCGCGTGCCCGAGACATAAGGAAAAAAATTAGATTTAGACGCAACCCTTTCATATATGTGAATGGTCCGACAGGTTCTTGGGAGCCTTGTGAGAAGATAAAAGACTCGTGTAGAACTGTGAAATCTGAGGATAACCAAAGTGCACTTGAGGAGAAAAAATGCAAACTAGAGACACGGGTTCTCTTATTGGGACTAAAAGTTGGTTTAAAACTAGATACCACAACTTCAATTCAAGTGCTGTTTGAGAAACCAATTATAAGTGCTGATGCAGTTGATCCAACTTTCGTGTCTCCTAGAAAAAGGTATCTACGACAGATGGAAACTGATCAAGACTCTATACATCGTAAAAAACTGCATTCTGGAGTCAATAGTGTGTCACACAACCCCGGTGAGAACTCATCTTCCTCAAATCAGCCTCATTCTCAGCCCAACAGAAGTGCCATTAATTCATTAACACCCTCAGTATATAGCATCGAATCAATTTTAAACAATGAAACTGCCAATAGAAAGAATGATTCCTTCCTTAGAACTTTATTAAAACCTGAACTAAAACCCAGTGGTACTCAATGCAAATCTAGTGTTGTAAGAGAACGTATTAGTAGTGATGTGTTAACAAGTACGGTTAAGGTAGAGAGACAGGAACGAACAGATAGAAGTGTTTCCGACAGGCTGGAGCAACTAAATGCAAGTCAAATAGAAAGGACAGACCCACTCGTTGATCTCGGCAGGCTCTCGACGGAACGGTATGACTTGACACGTTATGGACACATGGCAAGCTTATATAGCTTGCACCCATATGTGGATCCTCGATACATGATGCTTCACTCTCTTGCTCCAGGATTAGTTCCCTCTATGTCTTCCCAGCACACAGAGATGGCACAAGCTGTTGCTGCTGCAACTGCTGCAGCTGCAACTGCTGCAGCTGCTGCAGCAGGCCTTGGTACATACCAATTAGGACACTTGCCCCCATCTTTGCCTGGGTCACAATACCAACACCTCTTATCTGGGAGTTTATCTAGTGGATATTCACCGCCAACGTCCATAGCAGCCCAACTTCTTCGGCCCCAAAGCCAGTCGTCACGGTCCTCCCCACATGCCATATCCCATAGCCCAAGTCCAAAGCCCCAGGTCTCTAGTACACCTGCGTCTCCTCACATGAGTAGAGGGGCCAGCCCTCGTGGAGCTTCGTCACCGTGGCAACCGCCACCATCTGTGCATCCGCTCTCACCACACAGGCCATTATCTTCCCCACTGCCATCTCCACCTCCACAAGGTAGGTAATCGTATGTTTACACTTTCTCTGAAGGCCTTATCATCCAGTTCACCCAGGTCTAACAATCTAGTTTATTTTGTTTATGTATGTTATTACTGTATATGTTGTGGGCTATTTATTACAGTATCTCCTGAAAGAACACCATTTGGTATTTGCAGAATACATTAGTAATTCTGGATTATTCATGGATTCTGGATTATTCCAGGATAAATTATTGTTTCTGGATTATTATGGATTCATAATTGAATAATATTAATTATTCCACTTAACTTCCTAAAGCAAGATTTAGTTGTTCTTCTGTGGTCTGGTTTGGTAGTGCATTAACCCCTTCTTTATCCCCCTAAACCGGTGGATTTCCTGGTGTGCATTAACCCCTTGTTTACCCCTTAAATCGGTGGATTTTCTGGTGTGCATTAACCCTTTCTTTACCCCTTAAATCGGTGGATTTCCTGGTGTGCATTAACCCCTTGTTTACCCCTTAAATCGGTGGATTTTCTGGTGTGCATTAACCCTTTCTTTACCCCTTAAATCGGTGGATTTCCTGGTGTGCATTAACCCCTTCTTTACCCCTAAATCGGTGGATTTCCTGGTGTGCATTAACCCCTTCTTTATCCCGTAAATCAGTGGATTTCCTGGTGTGCATTAACCCCTTCTTTACCCCTAAATCGGTGGATTTCCTGGTGTGCATTAAAAAAAAAATTCTGTATGGTTAGGTACCGGGAAAAATACAAACAAAATTTTAATAATTTGAGTTTGACCATAATGAGTGGAAGAAATGTTGATATCATATTCTGGGAAATTAATTTGTTACAGATTCCTCCTTATCACTAAGATTTTTCAATTCCTTGCAATTTTGCATGGCATCATTGGTTCCTAGCATTGGTATCAGCTAATGGATGGTGATGCAATAGACATTATACCCATGTTTTTAGAAAGGCCTAGGAAGAAAACTTAAGGCTTTCAAGACTTTTATCCAATATGGCAAATGATAGCCTGAGGTCTCCTGTGTTGAATGACATCCACATTGAATCGGAAGGACATTTTAAAATTACAGGGCACAATTAGTTCCCCCCCCCTACCCCAAAGGCGATTGATAAAGGCTTTTCTATTGTTTGAGGGTGACTGGATCAGTTTAAGGTTAAGAGTGGTGCTTATAAATCGGTGATTACCTATCGGTAATTACCGAAGTGTAGTTACGGGATGAGAGCTACGCTTGTGGTGTCCTGTCTTCCCTGTACTCTTTGTCGTATGATGCTTTGAAACTACTGACGGTTTTGGCCTCCATCACCTCACTTAACTTGGTCCAACTGTCTATCACTCTGCAATAGAAAATTTCTAATATTTTTCCGGCACCTTTGTTTCCTTAGCTTGATTCGGTGTCCTCTTGTTCTTGATGTTGCTGGTTTCAGGAATTCCCCTTTGTCAATTTGGTCAATTGACAAGAAATTGGTTGGTCATTATTAAAAAAATGTTGTATCACATTGAAAGTAATTTTAATTTCCACACATACACACACACACACAATACTTAAAAATATATATAAATGCAGTACTGTACTGTAAAACGGAAACTTCGGCTTACCGTGTTGTAATTCGTTGTTTTGACTGATGCCACACCTCTTTAAGTTAAGAATGCTTGAAAATTTACATGACTTGGCTTGCTTGTAAGGCTTCACTGGTTGAAGACTCTTGGCTTGCTTGTGAGGCTTCACTGGTTGAAGACTCTTGGCTTGCTTGTGAGGCTTCTCTAGTTGAAGATCCTTGGATTTCTTGTGCAGCCCATCCTCATAAACAAAGGGCAAATTCCATTCAATCTACCCAACAAACCCCTAGCTGTTTATGAATGAAAAATGGCTTATACTCGACTCACAACTGATGACGTTCGAACACTTCCAGAATAAGTGCTTTGCTGACAACTTTTGTTTGAACCTCAATGCTGTAAATGCTTCACCCATATTCTACAAATACAATCGCCAACAGAACCTAAACACCTAACCTAACCAATGCCTAAATATGCACAGTATATCTTGAGATATCTTGAGATGATTTCGGGGCTTTTAGTGTCCCCGCGGCCCGGTCCTCGACCAGGCCTCCACCCCCAGGAAGCAGCCCGTGACAGCTGACTAACACCCAGGTACCTATTTTACTGCTAGGCAACAGGGGCATAGGGTGAAAGAAACTCTGCCCATTGTTTCTCGTCGGCGCCCGGGATCGAACCCAGGACCACAGGATCACAAGTCCAGCGTGCTGTCCGCTCGGCCGACCAGCTCCCCCAGTAGCCGTGAGGAATTTTTTCCAGGAATTCTTCAAAGTCGATTCCTTTACCTCACTCCACACTTTGGTTCGATTATAAATTGTTTCCTTGATGGAATAGTTGTTCAAATTCTCAAAGGTTCTTTTTGCCATTATCCACACCACGTTCCTTATTTTCCTACAGAGGCAAATCCATCAAAACTTCGTTGAGCATACTTTTGGTGTACAACCTCATCATGGCGCAGATAACTCCCCGATCCACAGGCTGGGTGAGAGAGAGGCGATGTTAGGAGGAAGTGCCATACCTTGCCAAATATGTGACGTTAAGGTCTCGATATAGGGGGTGGGCAGGTGCATTATCAAGCAACAGCAAAACCTAAACTTTGCTTGGCCTCACTTTGTGTTTCTTAATTGGTGGTCACAAACTCCCTTGTAAAACACGCCTTGAGACCACAAAAGAAAGATCTGTGTTAAGCATGCACTCTTTGAGCTATAATATTTCACAAGCAGACTGTTCAAGCAATGTTGCAAGGTTCCTGGTTTCTTGGATTTGCCAACAATTACACACACACATGGTTTTGTGTGTGTGTGTGTGTGTGTGTTTTCCGTTGACATTGGTGCACACCATGATGACAGCCTATCCTTGTTAACCTTACACCGTGGCACATTACCCTCACTCTTCAGAGCTAAAGTTTTTTTTTCAGGCAAACTCCTCCAATACAGCCCAGTTTCATCACCATTATAGATTTGATAATATAAATTGTTAGACATAATGTCTGTTCTTAATTTGTTTAAATGATTTAACACTATCTCCACTCAATTTTTCACTGACAATTTTCTTCACAATATTGTGATTCACTTTAAACCTTGCAATCCACTCATCGCTTAACTGGAAATCCTGTATTCCAAGGCTGGCTGCAGACCTATTTGCAGCATGTATTATTTCTACACTGTGAATTGTCACACCAGCTGTGCGGTGCTGTCTTGTGCACTTGTACACAGCCTCATCCAACTGTGCATTGTATGAAGGCTTTCAAAGTTTTCCTACTACACCCTCTACTTGTGCTTGCACCCCTCACTCTCACTGGTTGCTATGTATTTCATCTTTTTGTTTCCTTATATCGGAGACAATACCTATACCAAATTCCTTGGCAACACTCTCTGCCGACCTGCCATCTTCACAGAGTTCTATAACACGTAACTTGATTTAATTGTTAGCACCACCTTCTTCCTTTTAACACCTCTAGAGCGATTGTTGCTGCTACCAGACATGGTCTTGGCAAAAAATAATGAAAGTTACTATGAGAACCAAAAAGTTATTTAAGAAAATGTCTGGCTCTGCGAGTAGGCGAGGGTCGGGAGTACGTGGCCTGTTTAGCTCGACCCGGCCTGGACCTGGGGCGGGTGGGCAGGCGTTTTAGGAAAATAAATCCCACACTTTTCGGCCTGTGCACATAGTTTTCAAGAAATTTGTATTTGTTATAATATTAGATGATATTTATTTTGTTTTTACTGTGATGAAATGTTCTAAAATAATTCTTAATTATTCTATATAGTACAGATTATAGGCCCCCTCATCCCTTAGACAGTTCCTCCTAACTTTTCCCCTCTCTCCCAACACCCCCCTACCCTGAAACCACCCACCTCGGTAACTGCCATACCCCACGGCTCGAGCCACACATGTATGGGATTAATACAGTATGGTCCGATACCTGTCTGCAGTATCTGGCAAATTCTCTGGTTATCCAAATTACTATCTGGATATTGCGAATTTTTGCCAGAAAATTTCCCTGATGCCATTTTGGCCGGATAATTCAAATATCCGGTTAAGTGGAATCCAGATAAGCGAGTGCATACAGTAGTCCAAAAAATATATTTATTCAGTAATTTTGTGGTAACCATAATAATAAATACCGTGTGAATAATTTACATATTTACTAAAATTCTATTTTTATTTTTCAGATGCACCTCTTAACTTATCTAAACCACGGAATCATTCGGGCAAGTAAGAGCTGAGGATTCCATCCATATCTTAATGAATTGTTAAGAGATATTGGAGGATTTTGGGATAAGCTAATGTGGATTATATTGAAGGATGCCTTAATTTATTTGGGGGGGATTTTTAGTGAGTTATGACTAGTAGTCATGCACTCAATAAAGGTCGAACCCCTTTTATAAAAGTATCCTACCTAGCTCTTATGTGCTTGCATGTTATAGGATATTAAATCACTATGTGAAGTTGCATATGAGATTCACAATTAATTGCCAATTTAAAGCTTAATAGATATTTTTGGAAATGGATAATTCCCATTTTCTCTTCACTTAGTACAATTTTATGTATAAAAAGATATAACAGAATTACCACTCTGTAAATATGTGCCTCTTATAGATGTAAATTGTAGATTGTAGTTTTAACAATTTATTCACCAGAAAACATGACATATACTGAATAGGGATTAATGGAAGATAATTTTGGTAAGGAAGTCAAATGGCTAGACACAGTATTACAATACAGACCTTCAGTACGGCTCCATACGAGGGGGCTGCACGACCTCTTAATCTACACCTGTTGCTGTGTATGTTAAGAAGGCGGTAATGTATTGTCAGTTAGGAATAAACAATGGTATCCAGTGATGGCATCATTGATCCTGGCTTCGACGCATTTGCTGTAAGTCGGTTTATGTTAGTAGGAGTGAGAGTTGGGACTCTTGGTGGAAGTCAGTTCACGGTAGTAGCAGCCGGAGTGGCAACTCTCGTATTCATTCTTGACGCCTATTTTCCTCGTTTAGATCTGCTCAATAACTGCAGCCTCTTCTCACTTTCTTGTATTGTAGGGTTAATCCTCAATATAGGTTTATTGCTATCTCCAAGGCCATGATATTTTCTATAATTAATTACCAGTATGGCAGATGCTATGTCTCTAATACCTTCAATTCATCGTGAAATGAGTTTAATGTTCATATTGCTTGAAGGATACCATGTAAAGATAGGCAAGTTCATGTCTGTTATACAAAATATTATATTGAGAGTACTGTTGTAAGCAAGTAAGCAAGTTGAGTAAGACCTGTTTACAGACGTAAACAAGTCTTCTGTGCTTTTTTGCGGCAATTCAGAATATATGTAGAGTGTCTGCTTTCTTCTGCATGAAATGGTTCGTCAGACATACTGCATTGGCTGTCTCAACCACTTTAACATTGTCACACTTTATAGTGTTTGAAACGTGATTTTTATGATTTTTGTGGTGTATGGGTGCATGTACTAATTACAGTACCTGTATATCTTTGGATTTGGAAATCAATGTGTGTGTGTGTGTGTGATTATTTATCTAGTTGCGCCTGCAAGGAGCATGCTTTAGCTCCTGGGTCCCTTCTCTTAAACATGAGACAACTAGTGAAAGAATGTCTTGGCTTTCTTCAAAGTTAGTTAAGTAAGTGTACTCTTATGGTGATATGAAAGAATACAAATTTTGTATATGAGGACTTGTGTGATGATTCTTTCAGAAGAATTATATGCATTCCTGAGAAATATGGTACAGGCATACGTTATTAGAAGTGTGAGTGGACTGGGTGCAAGTATTCATTTTGATCTCAGAAAGACAAATTACACTATTAAATATCTCATTCCCAAACATCAGCCAACATTGAGAGTTTCGGTAAACATTTTAAGGCTCTCTCATGGTATTTTCTACCTCAAAATATTCTGTCCGGGTAAGGAACAAAGTCTAAGTGGTGCTGTGTGTTGCGGAAATCATTGCTTCGAATTTGATGCTCCATATACGTTGTGGCTGATGTAGAAGCACCTCAGCTTGTTGACCAGACCACACACTAGAAGGTGAAGGGACAACGACGTTTCGTCGACTTGAGAATGGTCCAGGACGGACCGAAACGTCGTCGTCCCTTCACCTTCTAGTGTGTGGTCTGGTCAACATACTTTAGCCACGGTATTGTGACTCATCGCCTGCACCTCGGCTTATTAGGTGAGTAGCAAGTATCCCAAATGCTCTATTAGAGTTGCAGGGTTTTGCATCCAAAACACACACCTCAAGCTCTGTATTTACAAATCTTCATGTTTGCATGAACATGTGTCCGGGTGTCTGAGTTGGTGTGGCCTTATAAATACAACATTCATTTAATTGTGCCCTTGGTATTTTTTTAAATGCTGCCAGAATATACTTTTATGTGGAACTTCCCAAACAGTGTCTTGATATGCAAAAAAAAAAAACAGTATTCTATTTTACTACATTGTATGTGAAAGTGCAGCTAAAATGCTCTTTCAAATGTGTAAATGTTGTAGCTGATGTACTTTAGCCTTCTTCATCTGTGTTTGAGTTTATTAAGATCTAGCATTTGATTATAGTTGCAGGACATTCTATTTATTTCTTTTGTAGAAATTTGCCGGCAAGCCATTTGAAAAAAAACAATGTACTCGAGATCTTTAATGCATTACTTTAAGCTATATCAGTCTGTACTCGTAAGGCTGTTTCTTTTATAGAGTTTGAGTAATTACTCTTTGGCAGTTTGATCCTAACACTTTTATTACCTCATGTGTGATGTTAAATTGTATACCGGCCACTCTTTGGAGCACAACTTTTAACACTTCTTGTTTACTTGCTGCGTCGTTTGTGCTCTATTTCATGCTTACGTTGTCTCCATTCCATCAACGATCATTTGTCAGCTGTGTCACGAATTTGTTCTACTACAATTTTTTTTTCTTACAAAAGTTCTTAATTTATCATTTAGCTGCAGGTTATTATTTCGTTCTGCCGACAACCACCATTGGTCACGTTCTTTGTACCACCAGCTTACTGACTGGTATCTGGGATGAACTGTGGCATATATAATGCTATATAGTGCTATATACTTTCTGCTCACTGCTCCCTTTTTGATAATTGCCGATCATTTGGTATCAGTAACGCTTAAACTGTACAAATACTACACAAACTAACAAACTTCATTTTGTGCAGCCACTTTTCAAGTGTTTTGAGAAATGTTGTACAGTAATTAGTTTAGACCGGGTTTATTATTAACCTTATCGTGCGTGTACTTGACTTGGTTATTGTGCAGCATATGTGTGTGTGTGTGTGTGTGTGTGTGTGTGTGTGTGTGTGAATATTGACTGATAGTAACTGGAGTTGTCGTGCACGTAGCTTGGTACCCATTAACGTGTTTTTAGTCGCTAGTCACCAACTTCTCATAAATAACAGCTCTATGTAAACACTTGCTGGAAGAAGTGAAATGCTTAGGTGCTGGTTCATTTGTTACCTATTCATTTATAAAGAATTGTTGGCCTTCATATCCTTTATTTTTCCTAACAAAAAGCTGTAGTCAGCTATTTTGAAAAAAAAAAAAAGTTTTATGCAAGATAAGAATTTTACAAAATTCTATTTTTCCTCAAAACTGTACATTTATTGAATAAAATATATATAATCAGTTTGTACTCCCAACTGAACACACTAATTGGTTCCAACCTCCTCCTGCCCAATCCTAACTACAGTTACACTCGATGCCCATCCCAGTTTCCATTGCATCCAATGCAAATCTCAACTTCTGTTGCAAGCAATGTACATTGCAACTCTAATTGCACAACAGGGTGGGTAAAGACACTATGTAGCACGGGTGATATATACGAACAAGGAGAGACAGGTGGAAACTCAGTATGGTACTCAAATGAACCACAGACCTTATCTTGCTGTTACCTTGCGTTGGTTCCGGGGTTCAAGGGCCCTGCGGCCTGGTCTCTGACTGCTTCATGGTTGATGGTCTGGGCAACCAGGCTGTTGGACACGGCTGCTCACAGCCCGATGTACGAATCACAACCTAGTTGATCAGGTACCCTTTGGGTTTTTTATCGAGTTCTCTCTTGAACACTTTTGAGGTGTCGGCTAGTTATGCCCCTTGTATATAGTAGAAGTGTGTTGAGCAGTCTTGGGCCTCTGATGTTGATATAGTTCTCGCTCTTTGAGTACCTATTGCACCTCTAATTTTAGAAAGAGGTTAGAGGAAAGAGAAAGACATTTAAAAGTTTTTTTTCAGTTTCAATGTAGTTAAATGGAATACACTAGGCAGTGATGCGGTAGAGGAAGACTTCATGCAAAGTTTCAAATATAGATAACGTGCCCAATAGGCTCAAGAACGCGTACACAAGTTGATTGACAGTCGAAAAGTGGGACCAAAGAGCCGAAGCTCAACCCTCGCAAGCACAACAAGCACAACAAGGCAAGTACACAACGTCTATCTCAAATTCTGTTGCCGCTGACATTGGCACAAGCTTGACCATCTGGTGGGGGACGGGGCAGCGAGGTTATGCTATTGTCATGAATTTTTGATAGTTTAAATTGTTGGTGGTTTTGGAGTATCAATATGTGTTAAAAGCAGCAATGGTCTGTTTTGTTTCGCTGACTTTGTGGGAGCTTCCCCAGTGAGGGCAAACATGATTAAATTTCACTGTCAATTTTATCTCGGTGGAGAGACTCGGAGGCTCTGAACCTCTTTGGAGGGTTTAAAGGGGATTAGGTTCTGGTTTCTTGGTAGGCCTAAAAAAAACTGCAACTGATGGCTCCTAGTAGTTTGGTACTAGATCAGTACTGTAGGCTCAGGGAGCCACAAGAGCTCACCTGGAATTTGGCATTTCATTATTAAATTTTTTGTTTTTTAATTCAAATTCTTAACTACAACCGCGTTGATCAGTGGTGCTACTAGACATCTTATTTACTCGGTGACAAGCCAGTTATTTAAGGATTTCTTTAAACCCTTGCCTCTTCTCCCTTCAGGACTGGCTAACAATAACAAGGCAAATAAAATGTAGTGAATAGAGAGAGAATGTAAATATGGCCAAGTCCAGTAAATATTAAAATAATATAAAATTGATGCATTCCACATATTAATGTAATTAATTACAACAAATTCTTGATAAGTTTTTAATGATGGTTGAATTAATACTCGGGGTATACAATATTTCGTCATTAATCTTTACAAATTCCTCCTTAAAAGTTACCACCCGGTTTACAAAATTTACAAAAACATTCGATGCATCTGACATCACTGTATTTTACACTGGACAAATGTTCTGGTAAAACTGCCACTCCAAAAGATGTTGTGTTATGAAGTCTTTAGTAAACCACTATCATCCATTATGTCCAAAATTTGAAAAGAAAACAAATCTGTTACAAGCCGTGTGTCTGTACAGGGAGATGCTGTAGCAGGAGTAGTGTGTTTGATTATATGCGAGTACTGTACATTCGTTTTTAATCGTACAAGGCACAAATTAAAATTTACACACAATGCACTACTACAAATAATCTCTAAAGTACCTTACATTAAAATATTACTGCTAATTGTATGAAAGAAATGTATAGCATTCATGCTATATATAGTACTGCTACAGAAAAGTTAATATAGCCCTCCCTTTCCCCCACCCCTAGAAAAGTCTAAAGAATACCATTGATACTAGTAATTGCCGTTTTCATTGTCGTCATTTTACATCTTGATTTCACTTTAAATATCTTGATATTCCTTTGTTTATTTAGTTAGGTATTCCTGGTTGACATGGAGTACCTTAGGGTTTTATCATGTTATTTTTTCTTTAAACTTGTTTCTATTCATTCACATTTGTGTTTTGTGCTCTCATTGTATTTACTTGAAAACTTAAAACAAGATCGTCAGTAATCTTACTTTCGCCAGTTGATAGTGTAGCTCGGTGGCAACCATTGTTTATGTATTAGTATATTTTGTCTTGTGGGATATGCAGTGTTTAACTTAAGCTGGGGGTAAGCCTATGGTTATATCACCAGTGAAAAGAAATGGAAAGTGGCTGTTGATGCCCCCTCCCCCCCACATTCCTTCGTCCGTCAGCTCAAATATACATAGGTGCAAAATGCAGTGAATTCAGAAATCGTCTCCTATACAATAGTCAGTTTTTCCCGACAAAACATTGCTATAAGTCTTCGGCGTAAATATTTAACAGTAAGCACAACAACCTGGTCATATATTGTCTTATCAGTTTGCCACAAGCCACACTCTTATATGCTTGTGTTTTCGTGTATATATACAGAGGCATTTTTGTTTTTAAGAACATTCGTCACAGTTCGTAGTCTTAAGATATATATATATATCCCTGGTATCTATTGCCAGCAGCTCTCTCAATCAGTTGCAGTAAATTTTGTATTCTATTTACAGTATCTTTAATATAATAAAAACAAACTAAATAAAATGTTGGTTATGTTCCTAATCAGCATAAAATAGAGGATTTATACATTTGAATCAGTTATTTAATATTTATAGCAGAACTAGATTTTTTTTATAGATAATAACTTTGCTGCTTTAATCAAACACATTATATTAAAGTATCAGTTGAAGTGACGAGTCTTTTATATTGTAAACTACACGGGGGTATCCTGCTGTGCTAGGGTCTCACTCCCATTCTCCCCCCCCCCCTTTCTGACTCCACCCCCCCCTCCACACTCTATTTCCATCCCTCTCATCTTTCCCCCATCTTTCCCCCATTTCCCTCATCTTCCCTCATCCTTCCCCTCATCTTCCCCCTGGACAAATACTGCATAATGACCCTATCACACTATTGTAGAGCAAGTAAGGCGGCATCGTCTTACAGGCGTTGAGGGACATTTGGTAAAGTCAAATTTTGCAATTTAAATGCATTTCTCATAATTGGTTTCCTTTTAACTTTTATCCTTTATATTTCCTGACAAATCTGAGTTTTGTCATGACATTTTATGGCTATTATGAAAGAAAATAGATATTTGGGT
>WNGS01162923.1:3310509-3322006 GCA_020271785.1 Procambarus virginalis | reverse complement strand
GCTCTCTCACGCATCTTTTACCTGGATTACCTTTTCCAGTTGTAATTTAAAGCAAGTTGGTAATGACGAGTTGCGAGCCAGCTAGCGGAGGATATGTAGCGGGACTTGACCAGTGGGGAACAGTGCAGTAGGCCTACTGGCCCATCCGACAGGGCCTATTTAGAGCCAACCATGTGTTTAGACTCGGTAATGGAAGCTGGTACTTGATTTCATTCTGCAAGGTCAGGCCAGGTCTTGGCCAAGCCAGGCCAGGCACGGTCTTGGCCAAACCAGGTCCAGCCAGGCAAGGTCTTGGCCAAGCCAGGCAAGGACTTGGCAGCCCAAGCAGGGGCCAGGCAGGTCTTGGCCAAGCCAGGTCAGGCCAGTAAGGTCTTGGCAGCCAAGCAAGGCCAGGCAGGCAAGTCTTGGCCAAGCAAGCAAGGTCTGGCAAGCAGGTCAGGCCAGGCAAGGTCTTGGCTGGAGACTTTGGAAGAAATTTGTAATGTGTTGAATGATAAGATTCATTCTAGTTATACCCTTGTGTAATTTGTGGTCAAAATTCGTAAGATAATGCATGTGAGGCCATAATGTTCGTGTTTGTGTTGGTCTCGTATTTTTATTTCCCTATTTAATTCTCGTGAGGACGAGGAAGGCTGTATTGTACTGTATTATCAAAGGGCTCCCCGTGCTAATTACTGATCTTCCCTCAGGATGTAGTTTACAACTCTTAGCTGATTCCGGGGTGTAATTTTACTGTTGGGGGGGGACAAAAGCATCAGGTGAAAGGAAATTTGTCAAGCTTGCTTTTGTTGTGCCTTGGGGTTGAATCCGGGTCCCTCTGTTGCGAGCCGAGGGCCTGGAGGCTGTGCTTCAGGGCCCTCTGTCTCGGACATTAAACTCGCTCTCCTACGGTTATTTTCTCTCGCAGTTTCACATTTGATCACCGGTTCCGTATCTTGTCCCAACCACTTGGGCTGGACGGTAGAGCGACGGTCTCGCTTCGTGCAGGTCGGCGTTCACTCCCCGAGACAGTCCCAAGTGGTTGGGCACCATTCCTTCCCCCCCCCCCCCGTCCCATCTCAAACCCTTATCCTGACCCTTCCCGGTGCCATATAGTCGTAATGGCTTGGCACTTCCCTGATAGTTCCCTTCACTTCTTGTCAGCTTCCATTTTTGTCTCGCTCTGGTATGCCTCTGATGACCTGCTTTGTTACCATTCTAGTCAAGTTGACTGTCTGCTGACTGTTTTAACTGATGAGTATACTTAAACTTAAATATAGTATTTGCTTCAATTACCTATGGGCAATTCGGTTATATTAATATTTTTATATTATATTTACTTATTGCATATAAATAAATTGGAACGTTTCTCATATTTTGCATAGTGGTACCGTAGTATGCAAGATGTGTCTCGAGTCAATTTGAACTGTCGATTTGTACACTCCAAACTCCGTATCTGCAGAGCGGTATCCAATTCTTGTAAAGCATACTGTCATTTTCAACTTGTGACCCAGCGTAATGGGAAAGTAACCCATCGTAATGGGAAAGCGAGTCATTATACACTCGACAAACCTGGGTTACTATAGTAATTGTTAGCAAGCTTTGAGACGATTAGAAGCATTATGTGTAGGTTCTAACATCGGAAAGTATTAGGCTTAGTAGTATTGTTGGCAAATACTTTGGTATCAGTATTGGCTGGAATTTGTCTGCACAACTCTAATTTGATAAAAATATTGAGTGTTTATTTTTAGAAGTGATGTAGAAGTGCTTCAAAAGTTAGTTTAATGGTATTCAATTATTAATAAATTAAACATTGTTGTGTGTTCTGGAAAAAAAATTAAATGCATTATATTCACTCTTTGCAGGATTTGAGAAACCGTCGGCCATTCAACAACGCGCTATTCGTCCAATCATAAAGGGGCGTGATGTTATAGCTCAGGCTCAATCTGGCACTGGTAAAACGGCTACGTTCTCGATATCCATCCTTCAGATTCTGGACATAAATGTTCGCGAGACCCAGGTCCTCACACTGTCTCCGACGAGGGAATTGGCTGTTCAGATTCAGAAAGTGAGTCAAGATTTCTTAACTGTTGAGCATCGCATCATTTGGGTATTCCTGTTGAAATACAGGGCACTTGTTTTGTAAATTAGTACCTTATTTCAGGAAGGGCGAGCCTTTGGGACCCAAATTGGTCTCGCCCTCCATTTTCTGGCCCACCATTGACCTTCGACCTGAAGTCGTGGTCATCTTCACATTTGAAGGACAAACATCACCTTATTTCACCTTAATTCTGAAGATTTGGAGCCTTCCATTCCAAAGTTCTCAACAGGGACCAGAATTTCAAATGTGTGCAGAAGACCAAATGACGACATCGATAGTTCTTGTTGCTAAATTTTGTCTAGTATAACTCCTTTTAGTAGTACAGTACATATAATTTGTTATACTGTACACCCAAAACAAATAGTTCAATATTTACTATGATAAGGGAGCCGGCAGCTGAGCGGGCAGAACACTGGATGCGTGATCCTGGGTTCGATCCCAGGCGCCAGCGAGAAACAATGGGCAGTTTTTTTCACCCTGATGCTCCTGTTACTTAGCAGTAAATAGTTACCTGGGAGTTAGTCAGCTGTCTCGGGCTGCTTTCTGGGGGTGGAGGCCTGGTCGACGACCGGGCCACAGGGACACTAAAGCCCGAAATCTTCTCAAGATAGCCTCAAGAGATGTAATTCTTTTATGCGGCTTACTATTCCCAATATGTACCTACCTGAATGCCTTGTATCAGCTTGTAATCATTACATAACTCTGTATCCTTAATTAAGTTAACTGACTGGGAATTTTCTCTCCCTCGTAGAATTCAAGCATATTGTGTTTGCTATTGTATACACGTTGCTGTATTTATTCATTTGGCTCTTATTGTGGATGTTGATACCTGGTTGATGGGGTTCTGGGAGTTCTTCTACTCCCCAAGCCCGGCCCGAGGCCAGGCTTGACTTGTGAGAGTTCGGTCCACCAGGCTGTTCCTTGGAGCGGCCCGCAGGCCCACATATACCTGCTTGATGGGCTTCTGGGAGTTCTACTCCCCAAGCCCAACCCGAGGCCAGGCTTGACTTGTGAGACAGTGTAATTTGATCTTGAACATATTATTTATTTAGAGAATCTTATGACAAGGTATTTATAATGGCTTATATTTTCAGGTTGTACTTGCACTTGGGGACTACATGAGTGTGCAATGTCATGCATGCATCGGAGGAACGAACCTTGGAGAAGATATTCGCAAGCTGGACTACGGGCAGCACGTAGTTTCTGGTACTCCCGGCAGAGTGTTTGACATGATCAGACGTCGCACACTCAGAACACGATCTATAAAGGTTGTTACTCTAATGCAACTCTAAGCCTAAATATATATAAAATTTTAGATCAAATTCTGTATATAATTTGTGCTTGACTAGGCCTAGGAAGGTTTAGGCTTGGTTGTTCCCATTTTTCTCTGGTCCTCAACAAAATGAATGTATATTCTAAATGCCCAATTTTTTTTTAGGGTCCATAGTGGCTACTTATACCATCATTCTTGGATGACTGGTTGACTAAGTTGGCATCAACTGCCTCTTGAGTTTATTCCATGTGTTAACTACTCTTAACACTGAAGGACTACTTTAGGTCTCTGAGGTTCATTTGTGTTTTCAGTTTCCACCTGTCTCGTAGTCTCGTATAGGTTTCCACCTGTCTCGTATGGGAGCTGGTTGGGCGAGCAGACAGCACGCTGGACTTGTGATCCTGTGGTCCTGGGTTCAATCCCAGGCGCCGGCGAGAAACAATGGGCAGAGTTTCTTTCACCCTATGCCCCTGTTACCTAGCAGTAAAATAGGTACCTGGGTGTTAGTCAGCTGTCACGGGCTGCTTCCTGGGGGGTGGAGGCCTGGTCGAGGACCGGGCCGCGGGACACTAAAGCCCCGAAATCATCTCAAAATAACTTTAAGATAGTCCTCTTCTCTGGAACAATGTCCTTTTTTCAATTTTCTCTTGATATCTTGTATGGCGTAACCAAGTCTCTTCTCGATCTTGGCTAAATTGTTAGTGGGTTCACCTTTTAGAGCCTATTCTCATCAACCGTCTCATTTCCAATGCTTTCGTATCGGTTACTTAAGGGAATGAGGCCTAGTTCATTATGCTTTACCTCCTAGCCTACCTCCCCACACTGCACTCAACCCCAGCTCCCTGCACAAACTGCCCAACCGCTTGGGCTGAATGGTAGAGCAACGGTCTTGCTTCATGCAGGTTGGCATTCAGTGCCCGACTATCCAAGTGGTGTGGCACCATTCCTTTCCCCTGTCCCATCCCAAATCCTTATTGACCTCTTCCAAGTGCTATATAATTTACCTTCCAAGTCACAGTAAGACTTGCAATTAAAGCCTTCACAACTCTGCAGTATTTGATTGATTAAGCAGGGCAATAAGCCAGTGTACATAATCAATTTCCCCAACAAACTAAATCTGGCAATTGATACATCGGAGTCGGGCCTGGCCTCAGGCCGAGCTCGAGGAGTAGAAGAACCCAGAGACCCTCTCCAGGTATGCTCCAGGTATAGTACCATTGTGAGGCAAAACATGTGATGATGGTTAATGTAAAAGTTATGATGGAAGGACGAGTCTTTGGTAAATCTTAATAGCTTTCTTTTAACGACGCTGTTCTTCTATATTCCTCTGGACTATTGCTTCTTCATAAATATGGGAATTGGAATAGATACATAGAACATAGTGTGATAATAAGGATAGATGTTGAAAGTAACAAAATAATTCCACTACAAATTAAATCTTATAGGTAAGGCATTGTACAATTTGTCATCTATTAAAAGATTGCACATGTGCAAGAATACCTCAAATGTGTGCCCTTACTTTCCTAGCCACTTAAATGATTGATATTTTCAGATGCTGGTCTTGGATGAAGCAGATGAGATGCTAAATAAAGGGTTTAAGGAACAGATTTATGATGTATACCGCTACCTTCCTCCTGCTACTCAAGTTGTCCTCATCTCTGCCACGTTGCCTCACGAAATTTTGGAAATGACTTCAAAGTTCATGACGGACCCCATCCGCATTCTTGTAAAGCGGTGAGCTAATAGTCTTAATTTTCACATTTTTCTTACACGCTTGTGAAAATTGAGCCTAACCATTTGGGGTGGATGGTAGAGTGATGGTCTCGCTTCATGCAGGTTGGCGTTCAATCCCCCCTGACCGTCCACAAGTGGTTGGGCACCATTCCTTCCTTCCCCATCCCATCCCAAATCCTTATCCTGACCCCCTTCCAAATTTTATATAGTCGTAATGTCCTGGCACCTGCTCCTGATAGTTCCCCTTCCCTTGTGAAAATTGGTAATGCTGAAGATCTTCAGTTTTTATGCTGTTCTTCAAGTTAAAGTATAATTTGATTTTTCCTTTTTTTTTTTGTCTTCCAAGTGCTGCATCAATAATAAACAAAAGGTGGTTGCAGTGTCTGGGGAATATACCTTTAGCTATTACCATTATTTTAAGATCACTGCTATATGAAATTCTTAATAAAAATGTGTTTAAATGAGTTGAAAATAGTAAAATATTTGTTAGGTCAGAAGTCAAATTTCAGAAGTCAGGGAGACTTCTGACATTAATAAAAATAAATTCTAATTGCCAGAAAGAGGATGGTAATCGGAGGCTGTGTATCCAACTGGAGGGTGTTGTATGAATTATGTGAATGTATTTACTGATGATGCTAAGCGATAAGTGAAAAAAGAGACACTTAGATGATTGTCATGCCATCCAAATTGTCCTAGACAAAATATATGTATGGAGCACCCACCATGTGGCAAATGGAATTTAATGTGCATAAGCGCCATCGCTCCGAGGACATTATCAGGTGGGGAGTTTGACTGGGGCGGTACATCTGTCAAATGATAACGCAGGTGTCCTAAGGCCAGCTCAGCGTGGACAGAAACCTCGCGTAGAGCAAAAGGACATTTGTCCGTGGCATAAAGTAAAATAGGCCAATACAACCTACAAATTATGTGAAAAGGAATTAAATGCTAACAAAGAAAGATTAGGGGGTGGTTCTAGATAGTAGATTGTCACCAGAGGAACACATAAGACATTGTGCGAGGAGCATATGCTGCACTTTCCATCTTCAGAATTGCTTATAATTGTATGGATGGGCAAATACTAAAACTATTCATGACTCGAGACCAAAACTGGAATATGCAGCAGTTGTATGGTGCCCATATTGCATAAAGCACTTCAGTCAACTGGAAAAGGTGCAAAGGCATGCTACAAAATGGTATCCAGAACTGAAAAACTAGAGTTATGAAGAGAGGCTAAAGGCATTAAATATGCTAAAGCTGGAAGATAGAAGTGAAAGAGGCAATATGATCACCACTTACAAAATACTGTAATAACAGGAATTGACCAAATTGACAAAGGGGAAATCCTGAAACTGGCAACCTCAAGAACAAGAGGTCATAGGTTCAAGCTAAGGAGACAAAGGCCTTGAAAAAATAATAAAAAGTTTTTATTTTGCGAAGAGAATAGTAGGCGGTTGGAACAAGTTAGTGAGAAAGTCAAAGTGATGTACACTATGGTGTTATTTTTAGAAAACTGACAAGAGACCAAGGCTAACTTTCCCCGTCGTCTGCAATATAAACAAATATCTACAGTACTTAGTTATTAGCTCAGGTTGTGGTGTATTATTGCATCTCCCATCTTCAAAAGCAACATTCAGCTTACTGCTTGTATGCACATTACTTACTGAATATATATATATGGGGTGAGTAAGAGATTGGTTATTTTCTTTAAACAAAATTGTTGTATTTTTATCTTTCAGTGATGAATTGACACTAGAAGGTATTAAGCAGTTCTTTGTTGCAGTCGAACGTGAAGAATGGAAGTTTGACACACTGTGTGACTTGTATGACACACTCACCATTACACAGGCTGTCATCTTCTGTAACACAAAACGTAAGGTGAGTAATAACGCGCCTTAATGAACGATTCATTTCGTGCGACTGCTTGCGTGAGAATTTAATTGGCTATCGATGATATATAACATCTTAATATTTGGGCAAATGGCACGAAACTGTGCGACTATTCTGCGAATTTTTTGTTTCATACTGTACCATACTGTGCTAGAACTAGTGTCTCTTAATGCCTGTGAGGTTTTAAGGTATATTTGAAGTGGTGGATAGTGTAAACATTTGATAGTACAGTGCTTAAGTGTAACGATGCTTTGGGCACTTTTCCTCGTGAAAGGTTAATTAGGAAAGGGAAAAGGGAGACCGGAATGCTTTTCTTAACAGAAGTGTGGTAGGAAATTAATGGACATAACTGTGCATAGGCATGATAAAGAGAAGCCAGTCAATGCCGCTGTGAACATGTGTGTCGAAAAGTAGTGAAACTGAACCAGGGACCAGACCCAGCGATGTACTTGTTAAAGTGGAACTGTACCATATTCTAGACCCTGCGTTATAACTCTGGTTTAATTTCAGGAAGAAATTAAATTCCTATTCAACTTCGAAATTGAAGGAGCCAGACTAGTTAGAAATTAGAAGAAAGGCAGGAAAAAGACTAGTCATTAGCCAAAGAGGAAAATGTCATCAATGTAGTGAAGCGTGAGAGGGAAGCATATTAAATGTTGGAAGCAACAAGAGGAGAGGGGTAGTCCTATAGTGATTCCAAAGTTGAGAGAAATGTTTAGCATTGGAAAGTAAGTTAGTCAACAGGGTTAATGATATCGAGGAAGACATCAGTTGGAATCTGGAGATAAAGAACGCTCTTGGTAACCTTCTAAGGAAAGGGAGATCATCAAGGGCAACATTAGGACAAAAATGAACATAGACTAAGCACCTTAGAGGAAGGCTGAAGGCACAGCCTATCATTGTAGTACTGAGATTGAGGAAGGAGAGCAGGGGGGGGGGGGAGTACTAAGATAGGAAGACGGTTTTGGCAAGCACAGTTTGCTTTAAAGTCGAGGATGATGCACAGAGCAGCTGTGGTGCCGTGTGTGTTGCTGACAACCTATGTTGACGACAACATACAACATGCGTGTTGTTGACAACCTATGTTGACAACACATACAACATGCGTGTTGGTGACAACCTATGTTGACAACAACATACAACATGCGTGTTGGTGACATATGCTGACAACATAGAACATGCGTGTTGCTGAACTTGAATAGGTTCATTAAAGCAAACAATGCTTTATGCTCAAAAGATATAATTTCAAAGTTGTCATAACAGGACATTTGTGTACAAAATATGTTCATTAAAGGCAACTTGCCTATATTCGAAGATGTCTATATACGGTCTGTAGAGCCATGTTGTTGTGTGAAAAATGTAAAATTGTATGGAAATTGACAAAACCAAGATTTAGATACAGTACAAATATGGAGTTTAGATACTAATAATTTTTCCTGACACTTAACTGATTTTGAGAAAGTGGTTCTAATATATTTAAAGTATTTATTTATTTATATACAAAAGGTACATTGGGATCATGAGAGTGCAGAGACTTGAAGTTTTACATTCTTGTAATATATATACAACAATAGAGTTGTTAATTTGTGGAACCAATTACCACATAACATAAGGGAAGTAGGATCCCTCGATAGTTTCAAGCTTAGGTTAGACATGTGTATGAATAAAATGGGTGGATGTAAATAGCTGCTGCTTCCTATGGGCCAATAGGCCTACTATAGTTATCTTGATTCTTGTACTCGCCTAGTTGTGTTTGCGGGGGTTGAACTCTGGCTCTTTGGTCCCGCTATATAAAATGTGTTCTATGATATAGCACTATTATGCGGTGCACAGCCTCGTCCCACATTGCTGTCTAGGGGTGAATGTGGCTGGTTGTTAGAATATTTTGTTACTTCTGAAAATTTGATAAGTTTCCAAGTTCTATATGCTCCTCCTTCCCCAATCCTCCCCCCATCCCCTCAAGATAACTCAAGATAACATCATCTGAAATATCTTATTCCTCTGTAATCAGTATGTATGTATTCAGTGCCATGATGCTCAGTTATGCTAAATAATTCCTTTTTGTGCTTGTTATTGTAATTTTTGTTTTTGTTTAGGTGGACTGGCTGACAGAGAAGATGAGAGAAGCCAATTTCACAGTGTCATCTATGCATGGCGATATGCCACAGAAAGAGCGTGATGCCATTATGAAAGAATTCCGTTCGGGACAGTCTCGTGTCCTCATCACTACTGACATCTGGGCAAGAGGAATTGATGTACAGCAGGTAAATATGCCCACATGAATGACAGTTAATATAGAAGTTGCACATGAATGGCAGTTTATACTTGAGCATTTTCATGTCAAATTTAAGTTGAAAATTGAACGGTAGATTTTTGTCTTAAGTAATACAGCGCCAACAGTTTGTCTTGGTGTGGTGTTAAATTATTTAAAATGTGATCAGTCATGTTACAAAAGTTACCATTCGTGCCCTAATTTTCTCATGCTCTCTGGGTGAATTTCACAAAGTAAAATTGTAATTTCAATCTATCGTATGGATATCAATCGGGGGGTGTGTGGGGGGAACCTGCTTGTAAGGAATTGTTTCCATCCAGTATTTCCCCGGAATTCAGCTCCTTGAAGTTACTCTTTAATGGTTTGAAAAACCATACCCATAAGCATGCCCGTAAAAAAATTATTGAACACTCAAGTTTTTTTTATGGAATACCCTGGAAACTCATTCCAATAATTAATTAAATAATATCAGTTTGCTTCCCAGTTTACCAGTTATCTGTTAAGATTGAATTTGCTGAATTCTCCTCTTAATTTTGAGACTTGAGGTTATCTTGAGATGATTTCGGGGCTTTAGTGTCCCCGTGGCGCGGTCCTCGACCAGGCCTCCACCCCCAGGAAGCAGGCCGTGACAGCCGACTAACACCCAGGTACCTATTTTACTGCTCGGTAACAGGAGCATAGGGTGAAAGAAACTGCTCATTGTTTCTCGCCGACACCTGGGATCGAACCCAGGACCACAGGATCACAAGTCCAGCGTGCTGTCCGCTCGGCTGACCGGCTCCCCTGGTGGCTGCAGTTTATTACCCGTGCATGTCTAAACTTGAATTAGGTTGGCCAGACCACACACTAGAAAATGAAGAGACGACGACGTTTCGGTCCGTCCTGGACCATTTATCAAGTCGGCCGAAATGACGTCGTCTCCATTTTATTGTGAGATTTGGTCAACATTTTTCAGCCATGTTATTGTGACTCTTCGTCTTCAATTAGATTGTTATCCGAGTAACGTGTATTTGTAAGCATTGTTTCTGTTAGTTCATCATTGTTGTAAAAATATACCTACTAAATTGAAATGGGAAAAATGATAAATATTTGTATGTAAAAATTTATAAATGTTTTATGTTCAGGTATTTGTATGTATTATGTATGTATCAGGTATTTGTATGTATTATTGTATGTATCAGGTATTTGTATGTCAGGTACAGTATGTATCAGGTACTTTGGGGAGCCGGTCGGCCGAGCGGACAGCACGCTGGACTTATGATCCTGTGGTCCTGGTTTCGATCCCAGGCGCCGGCGAGAAACAATGGGCAGAGTTTCTTTCACCTATGCCCCTGTTACCGAGCAGTAAAATAGGTACCTGGGTGTTAGTCAGCTGTCACGGGCTGCTTCCTGGCGGTGGAGGCCTGGTCGAGGACCGGGCCGCGGGGGCACTAAAAAGCCCCGAAATCATCTCAAGATAACCATTAGCAAGTAGACTTGATAATGGTCGATGAACACAAGCATTTTTCACATTTTGTTTATCCAGCTACATTATGGAGAGTTGTGCTTTTATTCTGTACAGTTGAGCTAATTATAGCAGTTTAAATTTTTTTTTTTTCTAAACTGTTTAGCTAGATCTGCCAATCCTTATGTACAGTTTAAGGAATTTGTAATTGGTATTTTTATTGTATAAAATACTGTTTTGCAGGTTTCTTTGGTGATTAACTACGATTTGCCCATAATCGTGAGTTGTACATCCATCGTATTGGTCGTTCTGGGAGATTCGGCCGTAAAGGTGTTGCTATCAACTTTGTCAAGAATGACGACATTCGTATTTTACGAGACATTGAACAGTACTATTCTACACAAATTGATGAAATGCCCATGAATGGTGAGTTTCACTGTTACCATATTTTTCTGTTCTTGATATTTCAGCTTAGGGTATAATAGGTATTAATTGCAGTATTTGTAATTTTTCTAGCCTAGCTCCACTGATGACCACTTTATCAGCTAGAATATTGCTGTTTGCTATTGTAAATATCATTATAGTTTGCCTGATTTGGTTTGTCCCACAAAAAAAAAACTAAACCTAGGTTATAAACAGACAAAGTTACAGTCCCTTCGGGAGAAGCGAGCATGGACAGTGATCACAGAATGATGTGGTCATCTAGTTGGTGTAGTGTTGGAGAGAGGTGTTAAAGTGGTGTCCGATACTATAAAGATACCAATAGCACTACTAGAAGGGCAAGAGTGACAATTATTGGAAAAAACA
>WNGS01162923.1:3265024-3276466 GCA_020271785.1 Procambarus virginalis | reverse complement strand
CACTTCATAAAGGAGGAAATAAGGCAGAGGCAAAAAATTACTTACGATAGCACTAACATCGCACATCATAAAATTTTGAGAGAGTGCTAAGAAGTAAGATCACAAAATACATGGAATCACAGCATCTCCATAACCTCGGACAACATGGTTTCAGAACAGGGCGCTCTTGCCTGTCGCAGTTGCTGGACCACTATGATATGGCATTAGATGCTATGGAAGACAAACAAAACGCTGATGTAATTTACACAGATTTCGCAAAAGCTTTTGATAAATGTGACCATGGTGTTATTGCCCATAAAATGCGCTCAAAAGGAATTACCGGAAAAGTAGGCAGATGGATCTACAATTTCCTGACCAACAGAACCCAATGTGTAATAGTCAACAAAATAAAATCCAACCCGTCAACCGTTAAGAGCTCAGTCCCCAGGGTACTGTGCTTGCTCCAGTACTTTTTCTCATCCTCATATCGGACATAGACAAGAGCACAACCTATAGCACTGTATCATCCTTTGCAGATGACACTAGGATCTTCATGAAGTAGGCAACATAGAGGACACGGCGAACCTCCAGTCAGATGTAGATCAGGTCTTTCTATGGCTACAGAAAATAATATGGTGTTTAACGAAGACAAGTTCCAGCTCATGCGCTATGGAAAAAATGAAAATATAAAACGGAAACCACGTACAAAACTCAGGCAAATCATAACATAGAACGAAAAGGCAATGTAAAGGATCTGGGTGTACTCATGTCGGAAGACCTTACCTTTAAAGAACACAATAAAGTAGCCGTCACAACTGCAAGAAAAATGACAGGTTGGATAACAAGAACTTTTCACACTAGAGATGCTATACCGATGATGACACTTTTCAAAACGCTTGTGCTCTCTAGAGTGGAGTACTGCTGCACAATGACAGCCCCTTTCACTGCTGGTGAAATTGCTGACCTGGAGAGCGTGCAGAGGTCCTTTACTGCTAGAATCCACTCTGTAAAACATCTAAACTATTGGGACCGACTAAAGAGCAAGGAAGGCATAAAGCTCCTAAATGTCACAAAGGATGTGGTGGGGGTACAGTACTTTGAATCAAGGTAGAGAACTAAAACCTTGTTATTTTAATATACAAACCTCCAGATGCATCTGTTGGGTTTAGAAAGCAGATTAAACAAAAATTAATCAGTCCTGTGCTAGGTATTATCTTTAATACAGACTTTCATCTACCCAGTTGAAGATGGAGGATAGACATTATAACAGAAATCAAACTGGAATTAAGCAAACACAGGTCAGAGATCTTTGAATTTGTTACCATTTTTTCCTGTGATTAACAGATATGGGAGCCAACTAGAAATGAAAATAAACTTGATCTGATCTTTATGAAGACTAAAGAAATAATCAGTTGTGACCTAAGAGCTGTAGCTCATCCACTGCAAGTACAGCTAAGTGAGCTAAAACTCTCACTACCATCACTACCAAGACACCAACACAACACTCAAAGGTAAGATTCCTAAGTGGGTGATAAAATATGGAGAGCAGATGGATATTTATTCCGTCTGTATTCCCTCTGAAATAGAGGGAATACAGAGAACATACACTGCACGCAAAGACACGATAAACCACCTTAACTACTGGGACCATCTCAAAGCTCTCAAAATGTACTCTCTGAAAAGGAGACGAGAGAGGTATCAAATAATATGTACACGGAAGATACTGAAGGCCAAGTCCCAAATTTGCAGAGTAGAATATCACATAATGGAGTGAAAGGTAGGGAAAGAAAGGCAAGATAGAACCAGTGAAGAGTAGAGGTGCCATAGGCACAATCAGAAAGAACACTGTCTGAACATCCGAGGTCCACAGCTGTTCAATAGTCTCCAAGTAAGCATTAGAAATATTGCCGGGACAGAGATATACTTCAAGAACCAATTAGATAAGGTCTTGCAAGAAATACTGGACCAACCAGGTTGTAAGGGATATGTGGGCCTACAGCAGCTGCAAGCAACAGCCTGTTGGACCAAGTTACCACAAGTCGAGCCTAGCCTGGCCCAGGCCAGGCTCGGGGAGTAGAAGAACTCTTGAGCCCCTCTCCAGGTAAGATCCAGAATGCTGCAAACAGCATAGTTGTATTTCTTGAGGCCACATATCATAAAACATCCAAAGCAAGAGGAGCCACCATCAATACTAGACCTGGTAATTACTCATTAATGCAGTCCCTCAGCTAATTATGGCCTCTTTATTAATAATTCCAGCTGGTATTATTACTCAAGTCTGTATGTGCTACACAAGCTTGTACTCATGATGACATCATCATGTTCATATCCTGACATACTGAGGCACCAGCTTATACTCATGACATTGTGTTCATATCCTGAGATACTGAGGCACAAGCTTATACTCATGACATTGTTTCATATCCTGAGATACTGAGGCTTAAAGATGCTCTTGTGCAATCAAATCATATCTACTTTAAATGATTAGTTACAGTAACCCTAGATTATGCACATAGTGCTGTCTTGACATAGTATGCTCTCTTTTATCATTGATATTTATATTATAAATATTGTATTGAGGTATATTGAGGTAAGGTAATTATTTAAAAAAAAAAGCCAGCTATGTGTATTTTCCAGTGGTTACATATATTTTTATGGAGGTTATGTATGTGGATAATTGTAGATGATGAGCCACAATAAGATGGCTGAAGAATGGTGACCAAACCACATACTAGGAGGTGAAAAGATGACGACGTTTCGGTCCGTCCTGGACCATTATCACCTCAATAGTGAAGAGACGAGATTGTGGTTTATTATTACAACTTTCTGTGTAATGTATAATATTATGTTCACATTACATAATATGTTCTGAGTTAGGTGTGCATATATTTTCCATTAAAATATATTTTAAGAACGTTTCTTAATTGCAGGTCTCCAACCCATGCGGGGGTTTGTTTGCCATCAACCGTGAATACTTCTTGAGTCTTGGTGCCTATGACCCGGGACTCTTGGTTTGGGGAGGAGAAAATTTTGAGTTGTCATTTAAGGTAATTCTTTTTTGTATTAATGTACAAGAAGCTATTAGAGAACTTTTAACCAGCTTTCTCATTTAAAATTTGTTAAGTTTGTATGGTTTATGTGTTTTAGATACCACGTGATGTATGGAATTACATACTGTTTTGTTTTTTGTAAGTTGTAAAGTATGATCATTTCAAGAGATTTGCCTCCCTGAAGCTATGTTGTCAAGATAGCTTCTCAATACTAGTCACATCAGTCATAGGCATCCTGCTGGCCTGCTGGGGACCAGAGCCAGAACCTGGCCCCCTTCGAAGAGGCACAAGGCGCAGGGGATTATGATGGTCTTCACTGAGAAAGCAACTAGAAAAATAGATGCATAGAACTGTACTATTCATGAAAATGAAGCTCAGAAACAACCAAAACACTGCAAATGAAGCTCAGAAACAACCAAAACACTGCAAATGAAGCTCAGAAACAACCAAAACACTGCAAATGAAGCTCAGAAACATCCAAAACACTGCAAATGAAGCTCAGAAACATCCAAACACTGCAAATGATCCGCTCAGAACAAAATGAAACTTGAAACTGGGTACAAAACGTTTAATGTACAAGAATGCAAACAGGTAGCATCCTGGAGTTCTAAGCTACAAGGCCAGTGACCGCTGAGGCCAGAGCTGACAGGCCACGAACCAACATATTTGGTAGGGAGAAGGAAGTCAGGGAGCCACAGGGGCTCACCAAATGGGGTATCTATTATATTCAGGGCTTGTTTTCCCGGCATAGCCCCTTGCCCACTCCCTGAAGCTAATTAACAAAAGAGAAGAATTAAACATAGGACTTGCCACGGAGGAGGAGAGGTGGCAGCTACACTGCTAAAGATGAAACTCTGATCTAAGAAATCAGGGGCCAGATTCATGAAGCAATCACCCAAGGACTTACGAACCTGTACATCTTTTCTCAATCTTTGGCAGCTTTGTTTACAGTTGTTAAACAGTTAATGAGCTCCAAAGCACCAGGACGCTGTTTATAACAATATCAATAGTTGATTGGCAAGTTTTTATGCTTGTAAACTGTTTAATAATGTAACCAAAGCTGTCAAAGATTGAGGAACGATGTACACGTTCGTAAGTACTTGCGTAACTGCTTCGTGAATCTGGCCCTTGGCTCAGGGTAACTTGAGCCCAAATGGGACGAAAATATTGCTCAGATACTGAGCTAAGACCCCTGTTAGATCTCCATAATCCCCGAGCCCGAATATAAAGAACCAGACCAGATATCGCCATTGTTACTGAAGAACCCTGCAAGGATCCTGTGTTATCCATTAACTATAGNCCCCAGTGGAGGGTGTGGAGCACAACATTGCCTCCCTCAGTGGAGGGGTATGGAGCACAACATTGCCTCCCCAGGGGAGGGTGTGGAGCACAACATTGCCTCCCCCCAGTGGAGGGGTGTGGAGCACTGATGGTTGTCCAGCAGAGAGAGAACCCCGTTACCTAATGCCCCGCAACTCTGATGAGCCTGTCAGTCGCCCAGACGGGATCAAGGTGAACCCCTGGAAGAATGGTAGACAGTTCTTATGGGACTACACTTGTGTTTCAACTTTAGCCAACACCTTCGTTGACTTCAGTGCTGCACAGGCAGGAGGTGCTGCCAATCACCGGGAAGCAGCCAAGTCGCGTAAATACAGAGACCTTGATTACCACTACAATTTTGTCCCCATTGCCTCAGAGACACTTGGTGCCTGGGGTAAAAGTGCTGCTAGTTTTTTGAAGGAACTGGGGTCCAAGCTAATTGAAACAACTAGAGACCCTAGAGCTGCTAGTTTTCTCTTTCAGCGCCTTAGTGTGGCGATCCAGAGAGGAAATGCTCACTGCATCCATGGTTCCTGCCCGCCATCTGAGGAGCTGCAGGAGCTCTACAACTTGTGACAAGCAGCCTTGTACCCTACATGTATCCATATTGTAACCCTCTTTGTGTAATGAAATTTTAAAATAAAGTTAGATATATATACACACTAAAAGAATAGGGTGGTAGAAGAAAATATCAAAGTGTTCAGTGAGGATCCACAAGGTCTTCTCTGAGTGCTCTTTATTTTCTTCTCCGAGGCTATGGGTCCCTACACTTGCACCAGAGGTGGTACCCCTTATATAAATATACTGTATATAAAATATATGATCATATAACTCGGCTTCACTGTCATATACGAGCGTTATAAACGGCTCACATAAAAGTGAAGTATGTCATAAAATTTTTTTAAATAGTTAACTTGTATAAGTTTTGGAAAAAAAGATAAAAAGAGTTAGGAAAAGTGTTTTGCTGAGGCCAAACTTGTAGATAATAATCCAAAATATGTGTAAGATATGTATGAAATGATGGATATGTGACTTGGAAAAGTAGTTAGTAAACATTAAAATTTCCACGTCAAGTATTTGTTGTTGTTGAGGAGAGAGAGAGAGAGAGCTGCCGGCTCCTGGCGTCTGGTGTCTGTAAGTCTTCTCCTTCTCTCTTCTTCTCTCTTCTCTGTCTCTCTCTGTCTGTTTTCTTCATCATTTATGACACAATATTGCCTGGTAATGTTAGTTGTGGACGAGGCAGGTGTGGCCACTTGCCATAATTGGCACAGGTGGCAGGTGTGTGTGGAGGGGGGGAGGCGTTCTCACCAGCTTCACTACTGTCTTTGGTCCACCCTGGGCCCTCTGTTTGGGCCCCCTCTGCCTGGATCCTCTGTATGGGCCTTCTGCCTGGGCCCTGGCCCTCTGCCTGGGCCCTGCCCTCTGCTTGGGCCCTGGCCCTCTGATTCTGCCTCGGCCCTCTGCTCTGCCTGGCCCTCTGCTTCTGCCCTGGCCCTCTGATTCTGCCCTGACCCTCTGCTTCTGCCTCGGCCCTCTGCTTCTGCCTCGGCCCCTGCTTCTGCCTCGGCCCACTGCTTCTGCCTCGGCCCTCTGCTTCTGCCTCGGCCCTCTGCTTCTGCCTTGGCCCTCTGCTTCTGCCTCGGCCCTCTGCTTCTGCCCTGGCCCTCTGCTTCTGCCCTGGCCCTTTGCTTCTGCCCTGGCCCTCTGCTTCTGCCTCGGCCCACTGCTTCTGCCTCTGCCCTCTGCTCCTGCCTCGGCCCACTGCTTCTGCCTTTTCCCTCTGCTTCTGCCTTTTCCCTCTGCTTCTGCCTTGGCCCATTTCTGTCCCATCTGGGATTTGAACCCTGGATTCCCACTGCGAGTTGAGACTGAACCCAACTCTACTACTGTACTGAGAAATTAGCTGGTGAAAAGAAATTTAGACAATAAGAATTGTTAAAAATCTAATATGTAACATTAATAGGTACATTACAGCATAACAAATACGGTGACTTCATTTAAACAGTAGTTTCTAAATACTCAGTATCAGTGACGTGTGATTCTAATGTATTGGCCAATAGAGTAGGAGGAGAAAGAAGTAAAGCTGCTTTCTAGCAGCTTGATTACTCGGCGAGGGTGACCTTGTATTCTCTGCGCCTGTTTGAAGGGGCCGTGTCTTGGCATCTTATCCCTGGTAGGCTTTGAATGACTTTCAGTGTTGATGTGACTCGGTGTTGATTAGTCTCAGTGCAACTAGCAACAGGGAGCCAAAATGGAATACCAATATCAGACAATGGTATACCAATACCAGACAATGGTATACCGTCCAGCCCAACCATTTGGGCTGGAGGGTAGAGCCGACGGTCTCGCTTCATGCAGGTCGGCGTTTAATCCCCGACCGTCCAAGGGGTTGGGCACCATTCCTTCCTTCCCGTCCCATCCCAAACCTTGACCCCTTTCAAGTGCTATATAGTCATAAGGGCTTGGCGCTTTCCCCTGACAGTTTATTCATCTTTTTTTACGGTGGTTGTAGATGTAGCTGGTCATTGGGTTATAAGGGCCTCTATGGCACTTGAGCAATTCATCAGCACTGGCTTTATCAAATTCGGCTCATTTTACCTATTTATATTTAAAAACAAGAGCCTAAGTTGAATTTAAGTGATGTAGCTGCAAATTAAAAATTGGTCCTAAACCTGGTCACAAAATATAAATACAAATTATATACATTGAAAGGGCTTTTAATAGAAAAATGGCAGTGTAAAGAATCACTTTTTATTATGGCAAGTATTTTACTATGTATATAGTTTCTAAATGCATATTTTTCTCATTTCAGTCAGTAATGGAATAATAATAAGCGGCGTGAAAATGCGTATCTTACAACTTCGTCGTGGTCGGACCTTGAAGGTGGCCTTGGGAGTGGCAGCTGTTGTGGTGTTACTGCTGCTTTTGGGAGCTAATACCCCTCAGGGAGTTTCCATTAGGTCAGCTGGTGCTCTCATGGTCAGTAGCAGCGCTTCCCTTGTATTACTGGTACTCTACACTAATAAATAATAATAATATAGGAGTAATAATGGATTTAGGAGTAATACTGGATTGATTGTAATTAATAAATTTATTTGCAGAATTACAGTACCGTCCGGTACATAGTTATAAAATACTTGGACAAATTGTAAAATTATAGTACCAGCTCAATAAATTGTTTTTATTGTATGCCAAGTACACCATGTTTTGTCAACCCCAAGGAAGGCATAACGTTTTGTGGAAGGGGCCCTCATCAGCAGCCTCCATGTATTTTATGCCCCGAAATCCATGCCCCGAAATCATGCTGGTACCACTAAGCCTTGGTGAACTCTACCAGACCTTAGAGAGACAGACCTAGGGAGCCGGTCGGCCAAGCGGACAGCACGCTGGACTTGTGATCCTGTGGTCCCTGGTTCGATCCCGGGCGCCGGCGAGAAACAATGGGCAGAGTTTCTTTCACCCTATTACCTAGCAGTAAAATAGGTACCTGGGTGTTGGCCAGCTGTCACGGGCTGCTTCCTGGGGGTGGAGGCCTGGTCGAGGACCGGGCCGCGGGGACACTAAAAGCCCCGAAATCATCTCAAAATAACCTCAAGATAACCTGACACCCTTGCCTACCTGGAGCCGGAACCAGAACCTGTCTCTACAAGGCAAGGGGAGCTTGGGATCAAAGATCCACCCAGAGCTCGACACAAAGGGTTCTATGCACATCAAAATACCTGCCACTTGTGCTTGGCCCCCCTCCCTGCTCCTGATGTGTGAAGGGGTCTTACACTCTAGCTGGGGGTTCTTGGGCCATGTACTGTTTTACATTATCTGTAGCTGCATGGGTAAAGTGGATAAGGACAGCCTTATTAAACTGAGAGAAAGTAGGACAAATTGTCCTACTTTCAACTGTTTGGAAATACTAATGCCCTGTACAGGTAGTCACTCAGTGGAATGCACTTAGTTGTCATGAAAGCTACTTCCATCCACAAGTTTAAGGCAAAATATAAAAAAAAGTATTCAAACATAAGGAAAGTTAAACAAAATGCAACTGGTGCAACGAGGGTAGTAGGCAGGTCAAGAAGAGCTAGACCGCACATCCCTTTAGTCACTATTAGATAAGCTCTGCCACCCCCCAACCACAAGTGCAGCCACCTTCATCTCGTGAGCTTGCACTCATCACACCTGTCTGTGAAAATGACACCAACCTCTAATGATTTCGCCTCATGTGCTTGTCGCACCACCCTCTTCAGTCCCAGAGCTATGCTAGTGCAGGGATTCTTGTCTTGATCTCCCTTGTGATAGATACATATCTAGTTAACTTTAAAGGGGCTAAAGAGCAACATAAATACGTATAACGTATGCACATACGTATAACAATGCACATACAGTATGCATACTGTGTATATTACATATACAGTATATAAAATATGATATATTTTTTTGTTATTCTTACAGAGTAAAGCCAAGCAGAATGTTGTATACCTTGAGGACAAAGTGGGCAACTTTGAGCCGGCAGAGATTCCAGCGAGGAGTGGTGCCGGGGAAGATGGCAAGGCATATTATTTGCCTCCAAATAAACAGAACGAAGGAACACAATCAGTCAGCGAGTATGGCATCAACATGGTGGTGTCTGACGAGATCGCTATGGACCGATCTATTCCAGACACTAGACATTCTGAGTTAGTACAATATTGCGGTACAGTACAGTCATTTGCTTTAGCTTTAAAAAAAAATGTTGGTTCATCGGTATTTGTGCTGGATGTAGGAAATGTTTGATGGTAGAGTTAAAATTGTACAAATAACAAACAATTAAGGAAAATAATATAAAATTGGTTGTTTGAATCAAAATGTTTGTGAATGTTTCACTTGTTAAGAGTAACACATACAAGAGTTTTGGAAATATGCTGAAATAAAACCTGTCATGATTTGAGAAGAAAACACAAAATTGATCTTAAAACAATGTGTAAAAAGCATGTATTGAGTAATTTAAAAGCACTCATCTAAGCAGAGCATCCTACTGCAGCTTAAATTTGAGTACCTTAATGCTCTTGAACTGGAACACAGTTACATTGATGACCAATCCACACACTAGAAAAGGAAGGGACGACGACGTTTCGGTCCGTCCTAGGACCACTCTCAAGTCGAATGTGGTAAATTGTGGATCGACTTGAGAATGGTCCAGGATGGACCGAAACATCGTCGTCCCTTCATTTTCTAGTGTGTGGATTGGTCAATGTACTTCAGCCACATTGTGACTCATCACCTGCACAGTTAAATTGCTCCACTGCCTCACCGATATTTGTGGACTGTCACATAAGATGTTAGGAAACGCTTGGGAGGTCTTTACATCACATAATGACAAGAAATTGAACCATTTTATAAAGTATAAAATTCTGCAGTTTCCCCTTGAGATCACAAGTGAGCACTAAGGCAACATTTGGGGTTGCATCTATGATACATCTATGAGACTCATTGGAGCAGTACGGGAGTTGGAACCAGTGTCCCAAGAGTGCCCAGGATGCTGGTTCCATCCCCACACTGCTCCAATGATTTTCTCCAAGATATCACATTAATGTGACTTCCTTACGTATTTGAAGGAATGCAATTGGTGGAGAACTCCATTTCCTACACCAGAATGCATGTGGATTATACGTAAAACTTGGGTTGGCTACCAGCTTGGTGCCTTCACACTCTTGAGTGGAATCCCAGGTTGCATAATCTTTTAAAATGTCGTGGTCCTGGGGTAAGGCACGCATTGACCCAGTGTACTGCTCCAATGATTTTCTCATTGTCTGGTATTAGTATATCATTATCTAGTATTTACCTGAATTTACCTGAGGGCCACCAATACTAGTGGCCTCGATGAGGACAGGAAGTCAGCAGCTTGTCAAAGGTCCCCCATTTGCCCTGATGATCTTTTCCACCTGTATTTTAAAACTCGGCAGAGTTTCGGCGTTTACTGCTTCGGTGGGTAGGCGGTTCCACAGGTTTACAATCTCTATGGGAGAAAAGGCATCTCCTGTTTTCTGTCCTACATTGTGGTTTGCTGAGCTTGAACCCATTGCTCCTCATTCGTGTTACATCTGATCTTTTGAAGAGGTGGTCAGGACCAACATCCTCCAAAATGTTCGGTATTTTAAAGGTTTCGATGAGATCTGCCCTGTCATGCCTGGTTGGCAGTGGTGTTAGCCCTGTGGCCCTCAACTGTTCCTGATACGAGAGATGACTAAGCTCAGGTATGGTTTTTTGTTGCTGGTGTTGTACCTTCTCCAGAGCAGCTATGTCTTCCTAAAGATGACGTCTCTATACCTGGATGCAGTAATCCAGGCGGGGGCGCACCAAAGACTTACACAGTTGAATGACTACTTTCTTTTCCTTGAAGGTAAAGGTACGCTCGATTATTCCCAGGGTTTGGTTCGCTTTTTTTTTTTACTGCCGCTCCCAATTGTTGTGCAACTTTTAGTGGATGATGGATTCTGACCCCAAGGTCCTTTTTTTCATCTGTCTGTTGTAAGGTAGTGCTGTCGATTTGGTAGTTGTGATGTGGATTGTTGTGCCCCCACATGCTCCAATGATTTTGTCATTTTCTGGTATACCATTGTTTGGTATTGGTATACCATTGTCTGTTATTGGTATACCATTATCTGGTATTGGTATACCATTGTCTGGTATTGGTATACCATTGTCTTGTATCAGTATACAGTACTGTTATCTGGTGTACCATTGTCTGGTAATGATATATCATTGCCTGGTATTGACGTATAATTCTGTTGAAAGCAAGCCTGTTAGGTTCATCAAGGTCTCTAGTTAAGAAGGGGAGGCTGCCCATGCAATCACCCATCCAGTTACTGGTCAGACCTAATTGTTTACCCATTTAGATTGAGTGACACACTCATTATCATCTGTACAAAGAGAGATGATGATGATGGGTCGGTATGATGAGTGTGTGAGGAAGTGGAGATTGTGTGTGTTAACACCACACAAGAACTGGGAGAAAATATGGCAAGATAGATTCACTTTTAGGTAGGAATTTGTTTGTCATTTTCAAATGATAACTTCAGGGAAGCAATTTACATGTGGTTTGTAAAAGTGGTGGTGTCCCGAA